>JAJLWK010000033.1:0-42238 GCA_030570675.1 Myxozyma neglecta | reverse complement strand
CTAGAATAACATAGAAGTGAGAGGTTTCTCTCTTGTGTTTTTATCATTTTGCTATTTTTCATTTTTTTGCGTATTCGATGACTATTAACTGGTGTCAATTTTAATGTGGTTTATAAGTTTCAAGTTTGTGTTATGGAAAGCGCAATTCAAAATGACTGAAGATTAGTCGCTCACAGGGTAAAGTACTACAGGATGTACTGCACATAGAAATGTTGATGACTAGATGATTTTCGATGATTGACTATCAAAAAATTTAAATAGATAGTCTGTAATTTATTTGCTCTTTAATAGTCTCGTGTACAAGCAATACTAAATAATTGGTCTACCACTAAATTTAAAGATGGTACAGAGTTAAGCTCAAAATCTATCAATTTGGTCATTTACCGAGCCTTGTCTTTGGAGAGAATGGAGAAAACTGTGAATAATGTACTGTGATCGGAAATTTGTGACTGAGTCACTAAATTAGCGTATACGACCCGAAACCGGCAAGATGATTGCTATCCCAAAACAAAGCGAGCCGTATCTGATCTAATCAGTTGGATAAACTGTTTCAATCTCAAAAAAAACATTATCATTCAGTCTGATATATTTCATCATATATCAAACTTGGTGAAATGGATTACCCAGTTTACAATGGTCCACCAAATGGCGATAGTCCAATTACGCCTTCAGCTGCGCTATCGCCAACAGCACCTGGAGATGTTGATGAAGAAGAAATACCAATTTTTGCCGTTGAACGGGTTCAATTGCAATTCCAGATTTCTTCTTTAGCTGATATGGCTGTTTCCAATAATATCTTGTACCTGGCTGTAACGAGCGGTCGGATTCTCCGTATCGACTTGAATAATCCCCAGGATATTGA
This sequence comes from Myxozyma neglecta, assembly GCA_030570675.1. Taxonomy (NCBI): domain Eukaryota; kingdom Fungi; phylum Ascomycota; class Lipomycetes; order Lipomycetales; family Lipomycetaceae; genus Myxozyma; species Myxozyma neglecta. The sequence continues at coordinate 41,376 of JAJLWK010000033.1, read as the reverse complement.
TGACGTTGAATTACCGAAATTGAAAGCCCCAGGAACTGGAAGTGTTAAGAATATCTTTCTCGACCCTACAGGATCTCATTTGCTTGTTACTACATCGACAGCTGAGAATTTCTACTTGAACGCCCGATCGCCAAGAGCAAAGCATCTTTCTCGGTTTAAGGGTAATATCATATCTGCTGTCGCTTGGAATCCAACGGAGCCTAGTTCATCAACCAAGGAAATTTTGATCGGAACAGTTGACGGAAAAGTTATTGAGACTTATATCGAGCCTTCTGAGGAGTTTTTCAAACGAGAAGAGCGGTTTTCAAGATTAGTATGGAAGGTACCAGGAGGATTGCCAGTTGACGGTCTTCATGTCGAATTATTGCCCGGTAAGCCTGATATGCGCAGATTGATGGCTACGACTGGTGGTAGACTGTGGCATTGGGTTTCGCGAATAATTAGACATGCACCTGGCGATTATAGTCCGACATTTACCAAATTTTTTGATGACGAAGAGGTTTCATCGGTTCATGTGGACTACAGTCCAGCTTCAAAGTCAATCTTAGTGATTTCTCCAGAAGACGAAACTTTTGCGGAGGATAAAAGCTTTGCATGGTTAAACGATGCTGGAATATATCACGGCAAGCTTTATACCGCACCTACAACACCTGAACTTGGAACAGTAATATTCCAAGACTCTAAACTTTATCCGTAAGTAATTTTTTTTGTATCGACTTACTACTGCTTGATCTTGCCTCAACTAACTCGATATAATTCTACAGAGAGTCAAGTTTGCCCAGTAGCGCTGCATCGATCTCAAGTATCACTCTTACCAAGTACCATGCTTTAATTTTACGCGACAACGAAGTTTTGGCTGTCAATCTTCTTGACAACACTTTGATCTTTGATGAGCGACTACCAAATTCCGACAAATTCATTGGTATCACATCAGACGTCAAAAACTCGACATACTGGGCATTCTCTGCCGATTCAATTTTCGAGATTACCGTAACCGACGAACATCGGGATATCTGGCGTATCTATCTTGATCAGAACCGATTCGATGAAGCACTTAGACTTGCTCGCACACCAAAGGAACAAGATGCTGTCGCGATTGCTAATGGAGAGTTTTTGCTAGAGAATAATAGCTTTCTGGAAGCTGCTAATGTTTTGGGTAAAAGTAGCAAGCCGTTCGAAACTGTCGCAATTCAATTTATGGAAAAGAAGAAAAATGATGCTTTAAGAAGATATCTAATTGTCAAGTTATCAACGTATAAACCTAGTGTAAGTGTTCTATTAAATTTCTCAGTCTCAACGAATGACTAACTGTTATATCTAGCACATGATGCAAAGAACTATGCTAGCAAGTTGGATAATAGAGCTTTTCATGGAAAAGATGAACTCCCTTGAAGATTCGATGGCTACCAAAGAATCCGAGCGCATCACAGAGCCTGATGCCAAGCCGGTTACAAATGGTGTTACTAATGGCAATGGAGATAGCCATACAACAGAAAACGAAACAGCGCTTCTTTTTGAGAAACCAAAGAAACGGAGATCGACGGAAAATGCAGCTGAAGTGGAGTTGGCCAGAGTCCGTAAAGAATTTCACGAGTTTGCAGAGAAGCACAAAAATGCGCTCGACAGGAAAACCACATACGAGATAATCTCTTCTCATGGACGCCAACAGGAATTATTGTTTTATGCCAATAGTGTTGATGATTACCCGTATGTTTTATCATACTGGGTACGCTTGGAAAAGTGGAATGAAGCGTTACAAGTGTTGAGGAAACAAAGTGAACCTGAAATCTACTATAAATATTCGACCGTATTATTAGTCAATTGTCCGAAAGACACGGTTGATACTTGGATGCGAATGCCTGAACTATCGCCACGAAAGCTGATTCCGGCTATCCTTTCATACAGTTTGACCGTCGCACCTGGTGAGCAGAATATGGCTATTAGATACATCCTGTATGCAATCAACACCTTGAAAAGTAAAGACTCTGCGGTTCACAATACTTTAATATCACTATACGCCAGCGATAAAAGTAAGGACGAGAGTGCACTTTTGGAGTATCTGCAGTTTCATGATTTGGAGAGGTGTTACGACACGGATTTTGCTCTTCGATTATGTATCAAGCATCAGCGTGTTCAATCGTGCATTTTCATCTATTCATCGATGGGACTTTATGAAGAGGCTGTTGATTTAGCCCTAAAGAACGATAACGTTGAGTTAGCTAGCGTGGTTGCAGAGCGACCCTCAGATGATCCTGCATTGCGCAAGAAGTTGTGGCTTCGCGTTGCGCAAAAAGTTATCAGCAAGGAGCACGGAATCAAGTCTGCAATAGAATTTTTGAAAAGCTGTGAACTTCTGAAGATTGAAGATCTGTTACCGTTCTTTCCTGATTTTGTGGTTATTGACGATTTCAAAGAGGAAATTTGTGCAGCATTGGAAGAATACTCCAAAAGTATTGAGTCACTACGTAAAGAAATGGACGAGTCGGCTAAAACTTCCGAGACTATCCGTGCCGATATCGCGGGCCTTGGATCACGCTTCGCCATTGTTGAACCCGGTGAACGGTGCTTTATCTGCTCGTATCCCCTTCTTTCTCGTCAATTTTACGTCTTCCCTTGTCAGCATGCATTTCACGGAGATTGTCTTGTAAACAAAATTGCCGAGATATCCAACACGCGGGTGCGTAGAAAAATTGCTGAATTGCAATTGGACGCACAGAAAACCTCGAGCTCGGGTGCAGTTTTGGATGAACTAGACTCTCTGGTTGCCGCCGAATGTATTTTGTGTGGTCCGTATATGATCAATAGTATCGATGAGCCGTTTGTGTCAGATAAGGACGGCCCTGCTGCAGCTGAGTGGGAGATCTGAAGAGTGTCAAAGTTTTTTCTGTCATTGTTTGTCAATTCGGAAGCATTGTTGTTTAATTATGTGCTGTACAGTTTGGTATTTCGGGAGGTTTATAGTTAGTGTTCATTTATTCATGCGTTACTTTTTGTTTGGAGATAATATGCATTTACAATCAACCAGCAATAATAATCTATTAATGAGAGTAGATCTGAAATATGCTGAATTAATAGAAGTCTGGCAGAATAGTTTTCTCTGACCAGTACGTTGTAAGCTGTTAATATTTCTTTTTTCGAAATATAATTTTCAGTATGTTGATTATACAGCAAATGAATCCTGTTTTGTAACTACATGGAAAGTTATTTATAAAATTGTCTTTTCTTTACTCATAATTTTCGTTTGTGAAATGGTGTCATTGTGGACACTGCCTCTTAGGCGATTGAAAACTACAGTTAGAATTAAGGGGTCTCAATTAATTCTCTTGAATGCGAAAAAATAGACTGGATTGTTTTTATTGTCCATTATGATTTTATTATTTATTGAATAAAAAATAAGCTATAGCAGCCACCCATAGTATGATGCGATGAAGTAAAGACCTGAAAGGATTTGACAATAGCTATCTACAGATTTAGAGATCAAAATCAAGCAATACATTTTTTAAGAATAATGCAGCTGTACTTAATTTGCATAATCTTTTATTACCTAATTAAACACTCAGATTTTGACCTACCGTCAGATCCAATACAAAATTTCGCTTATATTTGTTACCCGTACAAACTAATTTATACGCGGTAGTGGGGAATTATTGGTCGATTGGCAGGCAAATACAGAACACTTTGCTTGGAATGTGCGACTTGGAGTTTCCACGCGAGCGGACCGTTGGTTTTCATTGCGCTTACTTCAGTGTTCCTAGAGCTGCAAACTTACTATTTGAGATTCAGGCTTAAAGCATGAGACTTGTTCCATTATCATACTTGCTTACATTTGAAAGCGTTCGGTCTAAATATGACAAGATACGAGCTAGCTTGAATAATAAAACAATTACCGAGATGGGGGAGTCGGCAGCTAGACACACACAGTCCAAGCTTGTGTCTGTACTCGACAAGATTGTTTTCTTCATCTACACTGGTATAACTTATAGACTATTGCTTATTTTTATTATTCCGTACACTGCTGTTACCACTCGTGCTGTGAAGTATCCAATCTATGTAAGTCATTTTTTCTTATGTCTTCATACTTGATCTGTAACATATTATAATATAGGGATTTTTCTATTTCTTTTGGCATCCGGTTCTGTGGCCGTCCTGTGTCAAAGTTGTAGCACCGTTATTAATCTTGATGGCAATTGTATATTCTGGCTGGTTCGCAGTCGCTTATCCACCTTTGGCTTTGATAATGGTTTTCATGAACGGTCCATTCGGATTTATTAGTTCATTTATTTTAGTCTTTGGTCAAGCTTGTACTTTATACGAACTTTTTGCTAAAGTTTTCCTGGTTAAAAAGGCTCAGAGGCAGTTGTTTGATACGGTTCGCATATTTGAAGCAAGCAAGCCATGGCATAAAAAGCATACTGACAGCGGTTTATAGGTTTTCCGACTCCAAGGACTAGAAGATTTTGTTGCTAACTCTCCAGCAAACTTCCCAGAGCCACCAATGTCTTCTGATCCAGTTGAGCGTGCTTATCAGAATATTTTCCACAAGATCCATGCTCAATGGCGCATGTTCATTCTACGATTTACATCGCCTTTTCTGTTCATCAAAAATGTTTTGATCTTTCCTGTTCGATTCATCCCAGTTGTGGGACCATTACTTGCAGCGCTTTTGCATAGTGTTGATACTGCTCGCTCGAATCAAAGTCGTTACTTCCAACTGAAAATGTTCACTGCTCGACAGACTAGACTTTTTATACGTCGTAGATATGGAGGATACTTGACGTCAGTATTTATAATTTCTTTTTTGCAATGAAATATCACTGCAGAATTTTGTTTTTCCTAGGGCTATACTAACAAAATATGTTCAAATCGCAGGTTTGGAATGATTGCCGGTCTTCTCGAAGCAATACCTATTCTAGGAGTCTTTTTCAGCTTTACAAATGTCACTGGCGCGGCTTTATGGGCGGCTAAAATGGAGAAACGAAATCAATTTGTGGAGAGAAGAAATCTGTAATTTGAAAGAATGAAACGCCTGGGATAATTCTTACAACGCAGCTTCCTCGCTACGATGCAACAATTGCTGTTCTTTTAATATTTGCGATAAAGTTTGAAGTATATTCTTATTATACAAGAGTTAAACAAAGACAAAAGTTCCTTTGCTATCTATAATACAATGTTATACACTAAAATAAATGATATAACTATGTTAAATGACGCGACAATATCAAAGAAGCAATTAAGCTTCATCACTGTAGAAAGGCGCTTTGCCATTTTTCCAGTATTGCGCATTCATTAGGAGTACAGTATGTAGCTACTAACTGCTGGAAAATTTCACGCTCCATAGAGCATACACTCCGGAAGAATCCAATCAGCAGCTCATTATTCTCGTCATCTCCGCCCCTTTCGTCAAAGTATCTACCTGGATTTGTGTCATCGTCTGATTCATACTCATCCGGCCCATCAAAGCTTTCAGATCTCGCTAATTTTTTTAGTTCTGCTTAACAATTAGCACACATTAAAGTCAAAATTGTTGAAAACTGAAATTTACCTGACATAGTGAGACCAATATCACTCGGATTGAACACATCTTCCCATTCGTCACCATCAACTGCTTCAGTTGCGTTTTCGTCATATTCAGTAGCAAGAAGACCCACACGACTTGCGATACTGGAGTCGCTTGGAATAGCACCCAATTCTTTGATAAACAACTTGATAATTTTAGCACTCGCTGGAATCAAGTAGTACTCTAACGGAGTCTCCTTGGCCCGTGATCTTGTCACTATCTTCGATGTTTCCTGTGCAATGATGTCGCCTTTGACGATAATCTCCTCGACTCGAGAGTCATGTAATAAATAGAGCTTTGAAAGTGCAGCAATATTTAGACGAATTTCCTTATACCCTCTGAAAACTTCAAAATTATCAAGCCACGCTCGAATCACAGTTACTAATCCATTCTCACTTTGTAGCTCAACGTCAGCTAAAAAGTTGACTACTCCGATTGCATCAATTGTCATCATGTGAGCAAAAACTAGAATTAAATTTTGAATAAATAGGGGATTCGTTGCAGCGTACAGTCGTTGTGCTGTCGCCGATAATAATTGATCAAGTAAGTGACCAAGATCACGACCGTATTTGTCAACAATCACACTAACGACTTCGCCTATACACATCGCAGATGATTCATCAATAGCAGGGTTCAATAGCCGCGCAACAATATTCAACACTACTTCAACTCCAGATTTTCCTTGCACATCATTGTAGTTTCGAAGTTGTTCCGAATCATGCTCAATAATGTGCGCTAGAAGCTCAGAGCCATACTACTCAAATTAGCCAAATTAGAAGAGAGTTGGTACAATTTTGGGGACCTACTTGAAGCAGCTGATTATCGTCGCAGACCATCATGACATTCGCAGCTTTTGGGAGGATAAAACTGACCAGTCCAGTTGGTAAAGGAGAAGGAGCGTGCTCCACCAAAATAGCAAGTAGATTGACAATCAGCTAAAAAATATATTAGCACCGTCCTCCCAGATCTTCATTGTACACACTTACAGTAGCATTGGGGAGCTCATCATCGTTGGGATTATCATTGAGGCCCTCAATAAGCGGAGGAATCGCAGTTTCGCAGAGCTTTTGATAGTGTTCTGGATCCGTACATTCTGCTAAAAGCTCAAAAGCCTCAAATGTATCACTTGTCAACTGAATATTAGAAGCGTCTTTTGCTGCAGATAAAAATAGTAACTGAATGATTTCAGTTTCCGATAATATCGCAAATTCTGGATTAATTTTGATTGCGACTTCCAAAGAGTCTACTAACAGTGAAGGGGTATCGTCAGCAGCATCTGAGATGAGAGATTTAACTCCTTCTACTATAGCTGCTTGAGTAGGTCTATGTCGAGGTCGAGTGAATACAGAAGAAAATCTTTGAATTGCAAACAGACAGCAAGCTCTTACATGCGGACTGCAATCATGTGAAGCGCTATGAAGAGCTGAATCGTAAATCATTTCTGGTATGGAAGTATTATTGGTAATCCCAGATACCAGATTACGGAAAAAGGTTCCCGCAAATATGAATGATCGTGCCCGCAGAAACAGATTCTCGCTTGATAGACTGTTTTGCATAAGAACAAGTATTTGACCACATAATGAGTCAGACCTATCGCTCTCTGAAAACAAAGGTGCGCCCAAATCGCGATCCTGAACAAGAACTGTCTCCAATAGTAGCATACAGGACTCAATCATCCGTTCTGAGTTGCCTTTATTTCCCAAGGCAATCAGTTCCAGTCCTAGCGATAATATCAGCTGATCAGTTGCAAAATCGCTGTACTCTAAAATCAAGTCAGAAGCAGCGGTGCGGCAAGTGTATTTCGTAGATAATGACATTTCTTCGGTGACAAATGCATTGAAGTCGTCTTTGTAGTCCTCCTCGTTTTCCGTAGTTATTTGACTCATAAGAATTCCCAGATCGATGAGCTCCTTTGTCATAGATGATGAGTCTTTAAACATCTGTTTAATCTCTTTCTTTTCATGAATACATGTTCGGAAAAATTCCATTTCTTCCAGCGGTAGCATTTCAATGTATCTGACTGCATCATCTGGATCCGATAAATCTTCATCCGTGTCTGGATTGGTGTATATAGTAGCGTAAAGTTGGGCAGAAGTACGAAAATCCTCCCAAACTACAGGAAACAGTTTTGAAACTATAAATGAATGTGATTGGTTTGGGAAGATTGAGTCGATTCGTTGGATTGCCTGCTATTGTTAGACGAAAATGTTACCGTTAATACACTAAACTAAATTACCTTAACAGTGTTATGTTTTAGCAGTGTGAGACCGGTGTCTCGCACTTCAGAAGTGTTTGTGATATTCATATTATGCCAGAAAACTCCAGACCATTTATCAAGGGAGTTATTGATAAAGGCATTAATTTGATCTGTTTTATTGTCGATTTGATTAAAAAAGTCCAATGCTGTACTGACGGTATCAATGACTTCCGCTTTGGTAAGTAGCGTGTGCTAAACAATGCTACGTTAATATAATAAAAGCAGCAGCAATTAAAAAACGTACATTATCCGATATTGATAGATCATAAAGCGCATCAAAAATTGGTCCAGCAATAGTCGCAAATTGTTCGAACGTAAAGCCATCAGCCAGAAGCTCTACATATCAAGGTAAGTTAGATACTGTAATAGTCCATAAGTAACGTTCAAATAAGATACACACCCTTCAGGATAGATAAAGCACCTTGCACACATTCTGTTTCATTGCTTTTCAGTAAACTCATCAGATCATCAAATAATTCAGGCCAATCGTCTGGAAAATCAGCACTGCTTATTTTTGACACCAAGTTCGCTGCTAACGCTTGTAACCTTCGTTCAGAAGATCGTAATATTTCAAACAGCTTTGTTCGAACTTGTGCCTTCACTTCTTGCGGTAAAGGTTCCCCAGTAAACTCTTCAAACTGGAGCGACCATTTCCTAGAAACAGTGTGCTTTAAAACAAGCAATGCAGATTGTCGAATAGATATAGTGTATTCTGAAGAAGCACCAATGCCAATCAGCGAGTATGTTAGATCCAAAGCGTATGAGTTTTGAAGCTCTCCTATTTTTCTCTCGGCTTCACTTCGGACAGAGAGTTCTGAGGACTGGGTCGCATTCAGAAGTTCTGCGACTTGATCCATTGTTTGTTTGTGTTGCACCTAGAATTTGTCCAAGTCTTTCAGTAATATATACAAAAATTAGTTCCAGATTCCCCAGATTTCCCAATACCAGATCAAACAATGCACAATTAACTGATCTGTTCAAGTCTCGAGAGCTTCGTCGACGCGTGTGAGTTAAAGTTTTACGCGTTAACTAATGTCACCTGCTAATAAAGTTCGATGAGCTGCAAACCTGACGACATCAAATCACATGATTTCGCGACAGGTGCGCGTCCGAATAGGGGAATAGTCACGTTCTTAATTGAATTTCGGAGCGCGGAGCGGTCGACAAGAACTAGTTGCTTGAAAAATCCGGTGAAGAGAATCAATGCAAATGAATGTGTATGATTTTAGCTAGAAGCGCGACCAAGTTTCTTTTTTCATCGTCGTAATGTCTGCTTTGCGTGGTTTATCTGCTCCAGCGTCCGAACATAACAGCACGTCATCGGAAAAGACATACACTCCTCGGTGGACCTTTTCCGAGATACTGTCCATCTACGCTGAATTTCTCATAGTCAGCACACATACTATCTTATACGAACGCGAGATTTACCCAAAAGAGTCTTTTACTCTTACTCGAAAATATAACTATCCGGTTCGTCAAAATAGACATCCCCAAGTCTGTGAGTGGATCAGAAATGCCATTAGTGCATGCGTTGAACAAATGAGAACTGTAAGCTTTCCACATTCCATTTTTTATTACGAATTCATGACTGATCTAACGTTATTAAGGGGGAGGTAACCAGAATCTCAATTGTATTAATATCAGCTTCCAACACGCCTCTTGAACGAGTTGTTTTTGATGTCTCATCCTTCCCCAAAGTTTCAGTCCAAGATCAGGATAGAGAGTATGTTCATTGTAGATCATGCAATCATCAATTTTACTGACTATACAGTCTAAAAAATGTTGATCTTCTAAGATCAGAAATGGAGGAGCAATTTCGAACTTGTATAATGAAACTTTCGACCATGTCGCCGGTATTGGGAAAACTGCCTACAGATTGCACATATACTATCACTATAGAATTAAGTGAAGAATCCGATGCTCCAACTGGTCACGATTCAAAATGGGTTCCGGCCGAAAATCAACCAGACCTCTCTCCACGCAATCTGTCCTATGAAACAAGATCTACTGTCTCCGCCCCGACAATGAAACCTCTCAGACATGTATATATGGGCCCCTTAAGTTTCGATATATGGATTGAGGAATCCAAAGCTAAGGGAAAATTACCGCAGGATTGAAACCAGTCAGGATCTATCAAATATCAAATACATGCTAGAATTTCACACCATCTCAAATCTATTCAACTATTCTACAATTAAACCAAATGCCATGACTATACCAAAAACCAAATGTTATTTTAATCCAAACAATGCTTTGCAATTCTCATAAACTAAGTAACTGATACTAACCGCCGGGGCTACTTTCAGCAAATTAGGGATAAGTCCTCTAAACATTCCCCTGTAGCCTTCGTTTTTAACAGTTTTTTGGAATACCTAGATTGGCGTTAGCACGTTGAGATTTATAATGACTACTAGTTTAGACTTACATCTACCATTCCAGTATATGTCTGAGGATGAGCAGCCGTGCCTTGAGCTTGTAGACGAGTACGCAACAAATTCACTGGATATACCGCCGAAGCACCCACACTTCCACTGAGCGCACCCATAGTTAAAACCATTAAATTTCCGATCCTAACATCGTCCTCCGCAATTCCTTCCTGCTTTGCAACCGTTCTAGTGTAAGCTCTCTTCATTGCCTCAAATGTACCAAGATCTAATGCCGCATATGGAAAGATACCACCAATACCCAAGATTATACCTCTATAGTAACCCAGTATTCCACCTGTCCGCCATACCTCTCTCGCTGTCTTCACCATTAACTTGTTTCCGCGCAACTCACTTGATTCAGCTTCACATTGGATACGACTATAATCACTATTAGCGTCATTCCAGATTAGTAAACTTTTAAAATCTCACAATTTGAGAGTATCAACAGGATATACAGCAAACTGTGATACTGCACCACCTATACCGCCAGCAATAAAGGATGATATGCCAGACATCTCGTTCACTGTAGTTCCTTCTAATTCGGCAAATAGCCGTTTTGAGGCTTCAAAGGAACCAAATTTGATTGCTGATTCTGGAAATACCTTTGCTATGTTTAATCTTTATAGCCAGCATTAGTCAATGCCATCATACAAAATTTGAATAAAAGGTTCTTACCCATTGCCGACAAAAAAATTGGTAATACCTCCGTGGCGCCATAATGTTCGTACAGCCTCTATCAATGGACTCTTTGATAAAGCTTTTGGAGAAATCTCTTTGACAGCACTAGCGGCCAATGCTTTTGCAACTGAAGGTGGTCCTTTTCCGGTCTGAGCGATCAAGTATACTTTTAGTCTATACCAGCGTTAGAATCAAGTCATACAATATATAATACAGTGCAAAATGGTATTACCGATCAAATGGTGCAGTTGCGGTTCGTGAAATAGCACCGGCAATTCCTCCAGCTAAAAAGTAGCCTATGCCACCAAGAGTTTCGTCACTTAAGAAAACATCGCCTTCTGCAGTAATTGGGTAGCTGTCTATAAAGTATCGATAAGCAGCTCGTATGCTGATATTATCGACAGGAATAAAAAGTAAAAAGTCTCTCCATTCATTAAAAGAAATTGTGTTGTCATTATTTACGTCCATTGAACTGAAAAATTGATCTAAACGTTCGGCAGATACCGTGAGACCTGAATTCTCCAAAGCAACGGCAACATCGGTTTTATCCAAATGGCCATTATGATCTTTGTCAACAGCCTGAAATAAATCCCATAGCTGTTCTTCTGTCTTTTCAACAAAGTCAAGGAACTCAGAATACTAATGATTTGTTCTTCGTTAGAGGAATCCGCCGAATCCGTAAGGATTACTTACTTGTATTGTTCCGTCACCGCTCTGATCCAGACGCAAAACAACAGCGTTTGTAAGTCCTTCAGCTTTTTGTAAAGCTAGTTGAAAGTGATCAGCACATAAATACAGCAAGTGAATCAATCAGTGTTCAACATACGATGATTCAACGCTCTAAAACCTTCCCTCAGGGATTCTTTGTCTAAGTAGCCCTTCTTTTTGGTATCTAGCTTTATAAAAAGCTTTTGTATCTGCTCTTCTCGTGCAGCTTTAGATTCTGGAGTCTTTAAAGGGTAACTTAAAACCATTGTCGATAGATACTGATCCACCCCCAATTTCCAAATCTAGATAGTACCCTGATTAATGTTTAACCCCGAAAGGTACAAAAAGTAACCGAGTCCAAAACTATTTCAAGACAGCGCTTCGTTACAAAAAAAGTAATTATCTATTGTCTTTCATTAAAAGATGCAGCGTATGTAGTAACTGCCGCGTAAGAAACCCCACCAATGGGAATCAGATTAATAGGTTAATAAGTTCACCGCAGAAACTAAGTGCGCGCGATATGGTGAGCTAGGTCTCAGACAAAATAGCCATGTTCAGTCATTCTCTAAATCACGTGCCTAAGCCGCACGTCAGCTAAAGCCGTTGACGTGGTAACGCCCCTGAATAATGCCAATTTTCTGAGCAGGAAATAACGCGTTGCGTCCGGGTGTTTTAATTTGATTTTGCCTGGGCCGTCACAATTCTGACTTTTTACCTTAGATTTGGATCTCGTCACATCGTGAAAACGGCTGCAAGATTCAGTTTAGGTATTTGTTGCAGGAAATCTCGTCTATTTCCAAGTCGCTGATTTTTACTCCTTTCGTACGTTTGTTAAATATGAAATCTTACTGAGACAGCAGAAATGCTGAGCGTAAACCTCAAAACCACAATTGACCATTATCAAATAGACACTTCATCTCATTTCGTAGACGTAGCGCGCAGATGGGGTTGTGGCGCGGAGCAAACTTTTCCGAATAGAGCTCAACACAAACAAACAGCCGCTCTTGGAGGGACCACCACAACAAAAAGCAATAATTTAGGTTTTGGAGGTGTAGTAGGTTTCAGCTCAAGTGTTTGTTGCGTTCTACCTGTGCAACCAAACTGATAATTCTCAGAGTATTTATCAACAAAACCAGCTTCGTATCTCTGTTTTTGAATTAGATTCTGCTGTATGTCTCTTTAACTTACAGCTGCTAAACACAGCTCGTGTTTTATCATTCACCGCAAATGCCTGTCACACGCTCGGTCGCCGCTAAAGGTGTCGCGAAGTCCGAGCCCGCGCCAAACGATGATCATCTCGTTCGGGAGCCAGTCAAAAAATCCAGTAAGCTCTCACCAACTTTGCATTTTGCCATTGGAGAGGATTATCTAACAGAAATATTCTAGCGCGCTCAAGGAGATCACGAAAAAACAAACGAATGTCTTTGGCAGAAAACAGGTCTATTGTCAACACCAGCAGCAGTGTTTCTGTGTCCACTCCCACAAAACCAATTGAATCCAACAAAGCAAATCAATCTAATGTGGCATCAGAGGATCAAAGTACAGTCGTTCCAACAGCTGATGGCTACGAAAGCGCAGATTCATTTGAAAAAGCCATCATCTGGAGTGCAAAACGCGAGAAACAACGTAAAGCTGTTGATGAGAATCTAGCTACCACTGCTCGTGTTCTTCATTCTCAAAAGTCAAACAAAAGCTTTAATGAAACTTCCGTTAAAGATGCGAAAGTTACTTATTCTCCTGTATTAGCACTAGTCATGGCACAGGGATTGTCAGATCGTTCTGAGCCTACCCCAGCTGAGGCTTCATCTCATGAGGTAAGTATTTGATGATTCAATCTAGTGAAACATATGTTAATTTTACGATATTGCAGAATCCTGGCACTGCGACGAACAACTTGGTTACAGCACAGATTATCGGCTCTTTAGATCGAAAAAGCGAATCGCGCGCAACTCAACGAACAAACACAAGCTCTAATTTTAATAATAGCACCAATATTACATCTAAAGAGTCGGCCACTTCCACACCGCGAGGGATCAGACCTAATCCAAATGTCCAGCAATCTGCCAGCAGAAATGTTCTATCTCGCTCCATACGTTCAACAGTTAAACCCTCTATGACAACTTCAACTGAACAAGCTCGACAAGGCAGTATCAAAGCTACCCCGAAAAGAGCCCCGACTGAGGTTGTGCCCTTCACGTTTGCAACCAGCTCTCGCGCAAAAGCAAGAACTGAGCGTACTAATGCACCTAGTGAGGCAACTTCTAGTGCAGGACAGTCTGCTGTAGCTACAGCACCCCCATTAGCAAAGAAACGAAGCGCTCTATTTGAGAGACAGCAAGTGGTAAAAAAGTCTCTTAGCAGTCTAAGTATGCGAAGTCAATACTCCGGAAAGATTGATTTGAACGGATCGGAGACGACACAACAACCACAAATGCAACTGAAAACTACACAGGAAAAAAGCAAGCGTGGAAGTATAATGTCATTTTCATCACGCCATCAAAAACCAGAAACTGCAAATACTGAAAATACTGAAAATATCAAAGAAGAATCTGCATTGCACACAAAAGGATCGCGTCGTTCATTCCTTTCATCACTCTCATTTCATAAGTCTAAACCTGGTTTGAAAAAAGCAGCATCAACTGCAGAATTTGGTTCTACCGAAGCGCAAAAAATCATGAACGCCACAAATCCTCAACCAAGACCTCGACCGATTTTTCATTCTCGCCAACAGCAGGTTAGACCGGTTAGTGCATACGGATTACCAGTTCAAGCATCTCAAGATAATACCCCTGCTTCAAAGACCAGCTCTGGAAGAGGTCACTCGAAAACAAATTCAATATCTTCTAGCTCTACACATTCAAGTCATGGACCTAAATCAAGACCAGCTTCTGTTATTGCTACGGTTACACCAGCTAAGAAGACAACGCCTATTCAAAATAAAAACGTCGGCCCCTCATCTTCATCACGGAACTCCGGCTTTGCTACAGAAAGAGTGAAATCCGAAATTTCCTCTGTAGTTACTCAGATACAAGGAATCGATCTATCTGCACCACCAACAGAGAGTCCATTGGCAGAACTAGAAAAGATCCGCCAGGCTGCTTCCGAGCAAGGACGACGAACTGTTGAAATGTGGGCAGCTAAGCAACGCAATAGCGGTTCGGTTCATGAGGCTATTTCTGTTGCAGCGGTATAACTGGTTTCATTCGGCTTTCAAGGTATTTCTTTTCTAATTGTAATAATTGTATCTCTTGTTTTTTTATCGGGTAGCACATCTGGATTACTTAAGTTGTGCATATAGTTTTGGGGACTGCATCTTGTGATATTATGTTCTTGTACCTTTAATTAATTTCTTTTAAATTCTCTTGCCGTCCTCGGAATCATGAAACAAAGATATTTGTAAACAAAAGTAGTGGAACTCTCCCAAGTTATTATATAAGAAATCTTTGTTTCTGATTCATCCCTCAACAAAATATCCAGGGTTAGGTGAGAGCGAGAAAGTGTGCAGATGTGTCGTGAAAATTTGCCATCGATCACAACACGTCAGCACCAAAAGCCAGCGTTTTGAACGCCGTATTCCGCACGCGACCTGTCTTTGATGGCCATTCTCGCACGCCATCCATCGTCTGCTACTCACTAGCTTTTGAAAGACACCGCGAACATGTCTATTGACGCTGCGTATGCGCTGGAAACCTTCCAGCAGGACTGTGAGTGTGCCCCCTCCCCTTGGTGTGTCTCGTGAGGCGTCGATCAACTGCACCACTAAGTATCCGCCAAACGAGACACACCTTTTTGCAGCGCCTTTCGACATTCCGCTAACATGATGTTTCGATTGTTTAGTAGTAAATGTTCCGGAAGAGGTGGCTCATTATCTCGAAGAAATGAAACACAAAGATGTGACACTCAACTCTTTACGGCGGCGGATTCAGCACTATGACAACTCCATACAAAAGCATATACGTCAACATGGATCTCTCAGCGAAAACCCTAAGGAGGCCATCAACAACCCAAAAATAGTCACCGATTATGAGCAAGCGCTGAAACTCCAAAGTGAAAAATGCGATTTGGCCCGTAAATTAAATGATTTGGTATGCTATTTTCTTTGGACTCCAGTTTATAGTGTAATTGCTCTTAGCTAACCATCGGTCACAGATAACTCGGCATCTCAGAAGACTAGATTCAGAAATTAAAAAACTGCAAAATGACGGTGCTTTAGCACCTAGTACCGAGCCAATAACTTTGCCAAATATTCAAGCTCTGCAACAACAGCACATAGCAAGCTCGTCGACAGCCCATGCGCAGGCGCAGGCGCACGCTCAAGCTCAAGCATTAGCGGCTCAACATGCGGTAGCTAATCAAGCAGCTGCTGCCCACGCTGCTGCAGCTCATGCTGGATTTGTCAATGCTCAAAAACGGGCTTCCCCAGCATCGATTCAGCAGATGTCTGCTGCTCGTAATAGTAACGGCGATATAGTAACTGCTAATGGAACGATCGGCCCCGGCTCGATGATGGGAGCTAATGGTATTCATGGTGGCCTTAGTAATGGTATTGCAGCTATGAACGGGGTATCGAACGTCAGACCATCAAAAAAGCAGAAAGTCAGTTCTTCAGCGCGTGGGACCCCGAATCCGGACGGTGCGATGGCTGTAGGACTTCCCGATCAGGTTCTGCCAACCGTTGTTGGAGTTTCGGGGACGGCTGCTGGATCAGTCAATCTTGCTGAATACATGAAAATGGCGGGCAATGGTGATAAAGAATCTATTCCTGCTATGATTGCCAACCATATTCGTAACGGAAACGTAATGCCACGAGGAGCCACTAACGGCGTCGGTGGTATGGGTGAGAAGAGCATGAAGAACAAGAATGGTATTAGACAGCAACCCAAAAACAAACAGTCACAGGAGCAGGAGGATGCAGATGACGAAGAGAACAATGACAGCGCACTCTATTGTTTTTGTCAGCAAGTTTCATACGGAGATATGGTTGCCTGCGACAACGAGGATTGCAAGTATGAGTGGTTCCATTACGGATGTGTCGGACTGAAAAGCCCTCCGTCGGGTGTGTGGTATTGTTCACAGAGTTGTCAGGAGAAGACTCAGAACAACAAAAGAAATCGTAAATAGAGAGGAGGTTTTCTTGTCGTGTTCAGTTTGAGTCAATTTGTACTATACCTTTGTGTTTTGTTTTCGATCCTTGGGTTTTGCAGGCGTTCCGGTTGTTTTTTATTTGTTTTAATCACTCCCCTATTGTATTATATCTTTCTCATTAAAAGAAAATTCATAGAAGTATGTCTAGAACAGCAAGTAGTGCTAAAAACGCGTAGAATAATTGGTCGTCGAGAGTTGGTTACAGTCACAGAACGGATGGCTTGCGTTGCTGGGAAGAAAACTAAAGCAAATGTAAAAATGTGGGGGTTGTACTTTGTTGGAGTCAATGAAAGATGTTTTTAAACGCTTCAAATCCGCGATAATGATAAATTGATTCAGTGATAGTACTTTGCTAAAGAATACAAAAATATGCGAGTTATTGAAGATATCCAAATGACCATGTAGTACTTACACTTGTCGGAAGTTTACAGATCAATAACTTTGTGGAACTGCGGAGCGGAAACAAATATTGCACATATGAAAGCAAAATACAAAAGAAGTTTTAAATAAAATAAATAAAAATAAAAATAAATAAAAATAAAAATAAAAATAAATGTAAAGATTTTATGCTTTTGAATACGAAATCACCTTACTTTACTTTACTTTACTTTACTTACTGTTCAATCCCGAAATCTGCCGTTAATACTTTGCGGATAAATAATTTACCGTGGTGACCTTGCGCAGTACATTTGACAGTGTTCAACTCTGACCAGAAAACTGAAAAGTTCAAATACTAATTATATTGATAACTAAAAAAGATAAAAAATACTGTGTATTGTTTGTTTATGTGATCATCTGGTAAATTGCTAACGTCGTATGCTGTGATTTTTTAGGGACTTTTAGTAGTAGCAATATTTCTCTTTTCAACCTACAGTTTTTCCAAAAAGGTCGAATTATCTTTTTAGTGAGCACTTATTACATGCAGCTCCAAAAAACTTCGTACGCCAGATCTTTCATAAACTGTCGTTGCTGGGCCTTAAACTTTCAATAGAATTTGACGATAAATATCAACGTTACCATTATTAATTGTTGAATTGTCTGGGATTATAGCAATAAATGATAAATTCAAATTGGAATTGGAATTTAGAATATAAAAGCTCTTTCGGACTTGTGACTGAAATTACGAACTAGAGCTAAACGCAAGTTTATTCTGCTCTATTGAAAATTGCAAGAGGCGCCGTTCACAAAGTTCAGATTATTAACCGTGGCATTTGAGGATGGTTTTTCCGAGCAAGTCAGATTTTGATCAAATGTCTACTCTCGACTAGCTGAGAAAAAATACTATTTTTATAATACGAGTGCTGATAAGGCAAAATTCACATGCCCACTTATTTTTCACAAGTTTCACGCTGACAACATGAATAAATCCGATCAATTATCAGATTGATTGACAATTTGCCCTAACCAGAAGACTAGAGCCACGTGGTTCGACAGAACGTGCCACGCGAAGAATCTAACGTTTGCAAAATGTACCTTCTCAAATAGCACAGAATGCTGCTCGTATACTCCAAAAAAACTCCAAGTAATAAATTAAACTAGAGTGATTTTTGAGGTTTATACCGCTTTTTAGTATTTAAACAGATCTTTCGAGAGTTTCTTGACATGTAGTCAGTTGAGGCTAAAATAAACAATAAACCTTCGAGACAAGGTTTTTGAATACACCTTCAAAATGGCTTCTAAATCTATTATTAACTTTGACTAGATTTCCACACTCAAACATGCAAATAATAGAAGAACATTTAAAACTTCCTTCCAAAAAACTTCGTATGGACTTCAATCACTGAAAAACATTTAAAACCCTTTATTTTTTTTTTATCTTAACCAGCCATGTATTAGGTCGATATTATTTTCAATTAAACTTTCGTTTGCAATTCCAATCCTTCTTAAGCATGACGTCATGCAATTTTAGAAACTGCAAGCCATTTTTTATATATTAACGCGTAAAGTGAGGTTTTAAAAAACATGAAACTGAAGCCAGTTTCAGATAACTAGTGAAATCGGATTAAATTTCAAAGGCTGCCCTTTTGCTATAAACCTTTCAGTCTTTTCAGAATACGATTATCAGCTGACACCGATGTGCCGCGAAGAGAGCGTCTAGAGCAATACAATTCAATTTGGCGCACCTTTCAACAAATTTGTGTCAACTTTAATTCAGGTTTTCCAAATACATAAAGTGTCTCAAATTTTCAACCATTTATTATGAATATACATTTAACTGATTCAGATAAAGGTACATACAAAGTTAAAATATTTATCATACCATAATTCATTCATATCATCCCATTCTAATCTGCATGCAGCACCGAATGCTTCTGAAAAATCAAGTACCGACAGCAACATGCAACAATACTAATCAACAAGAAACAAAGAAAATGCGGCAAGCCTCATGTTTTCCTTTTTTTTCTTGACATACTAACATACTAACATACCAACGAACTATGATTATTCGACTTCACTTAGAAATATCCTTTCTTTTCTTGACATACTAACATACCAACGAATATGATTATTCGACTTCACTTAGAAATATCATATCAAGACATATAATAAAATAGCAAATTACATGCTAACAATGGAATACATAACCACGTACTCGTCGCGACATAACTTTCTATCGTACATGGAATCTTAAAGATATGTGATAAGCTATAATTCCCTTAAACATTTTTTTAATGCAATATAATCATTGATGTAACTCATATTAATCGAGCAACTCCTCCTTTCCGTAAAAAATGCAATAAAATAAAATAAAAAAAAAACCTGATGACAAAACATTAACAATTATCATTATAACAAATTAGTACGCCTGTTGATGATGCATCTGAAAATGCTGTTGTAATTGTGGAGCACCGCCTGCACAGTAAGGACAGTACCACGAGCTTAAAATTTGCATGGTAGGATCAATGCCCAAACATCTCATATGTAACCAGCAATGGCAAGAGTCACTATTAATGTAAAACATTAGCATCATTCTGGAGATTTAAACCATCAGATTCAGAATTTCGTACCATTGTATCATTGGCTCGCCATACCAGTCTTTCGCGTCACATACACATCGAGCAACACTCTCCTCTTGAGCTGGAAGAACAGGCTGAGGAGGCTCAGAAGTCTGCACAACCTCTTTGCGAGGACGACCTCGCTTGCGTTTCGCTGGCTGAACATTCTCTTTGACTTCAGTAGCTTGTCCAGAGCTTTGTGCCTTTATTGCCTGCTGGTATACCATGTCACGCGTAAGAAGCTTCTCTTCTTGCTGCTGAGTATATTGGCGTAAATGTTCATGCTCTGCATATAGCTGCGAAGCTGCTTCTTGAGTAGGCTCTTCATGGAAAACCAGCTGTTCATGCTGTTGTGGTTCATTAAATTTATCATAAAATGCCTCTCCAGGCATGGACATTGAAGGGGACATAGCAAAAGACTGATATGATGCAAGAGGAAAGGGTTGCATAGTCATTTCATTAACATCATTTGCACTCGCGCTGCGTTTCATTTTCTTGCTCTTTTTTTTCTCTGCCTTGCTAGCGTTTCTCTGCGCAACTCTCTCGCGATAGATTTGAAGCAGCGATTGCTGGCGTTTGATAGCTTTCGCCATTGCGATACGGGCATCAGTTTGAGGAATGCGTTCCATGTTATGATAAAAGATCTCAGTCTCAGCCTCAGACACACTGGAGTCCTCATCACCAAATAAACTCAGTGACTCATTGGAAGATATAGTGGAGATCGACGTTGACGACGATGGGTTTCGAGACCGGCTTGATTCATCGTGCTTCACTTCAAAAGGCGGTGCAACATGAGTTTCACGATCAGTCGTAGATCGGCATTGAATGACAGCCTGGCCAGTTTCTGAAACAGAAAAACAGAGTATAGGAGCACTGACCGGTGTCCGAGGTTCAGGAACAGTCTTTGATGCTGAAAAGGAATTGGATTTTCGCAGGCTCTTACGTCTGCGCTTTTCAGCTCTTTCACTCTTGTGCAAAGAACTAGCTGACATGGAACCAAAATCACTCAAAGAACGCTTGCCTAGGTAGGGAGGATACTGAATCGGAGAACGAAAAATTTTAGTGTATGAACCGTATCCCGAAGCGGATTCAGAAGCACTTGGGACAATTGGGTAGGATTTGAGACTAGGAGAACCAGGATAAATCAAGGTAGGATTAACAGCTTGATTCTGAAAAGATTGCTGCTGAGATGGGTGCTCACTGGCATCTTCAATCTGGGCCACAAAGATTCCTAGAGCATTGCTTGCAGCATCTTGAGCGACTGGCGATGAAGAGCTACGCCAATCTTGAGAAGGTTGACGGCGACGTGCCGATTGAGGCGTTAAAAACCCTTGAGGAGCCGATTGAACGCTAGAAGAGGAATGGTTGTAGAAAAAATGATTCTCTGGAGCAAGGGGCGATGACGCTGGAGGAGTAAGGTCCATGTGTCGAAAAGCAGAAGGCGGAGGAGTCTGAGGCTGATGGATCCCTGCCTTTGCATATTGTAATGAAAGAGCAGGAGGCGGGTAAACTGCCATTCTGTTTGTCTTGTTCGTGCGCAAAGCCTTTGCACTCAGTTGCTGGATACGATCAGAATACCCATCCTGAAAGCCGAAGTTCATTTGAGGTGTGGAGGTAGGCAAAGGATAGTGGTAATCCATTGACTGCGAGAGTGATACCTGATCGGTATGTGGCATGCAAGATCCGATTTGCAGAAAAAAAGGCAGCCGTCGCAAGTGGTGGTGATACGTAAAACCACTGGACCAGCAGCAGAAGTAACAATGAACAAGAAGAAAACGAAAGACAAGAAAAAAGAGAGATACAGAAGGGAAATGAGAAATACGGAGGAATAAAAGCAGGCAGTAAAGAGAAGAGATGGTTTAAAAAGAAAGAGAAGAAGGTTTCCTGGGATCCAGTGAAGTGACAAGAGTTTTGGCTCTCTTTAGCGTTTGTGATGTTGCGTGGCTGTTTGTCACCGGCAGCAAGGGGACTCTCTCTGCTGCACAGTCCCCCCCGCGATACGGAACTTAGTCTGAAACATGGCACATTGATTTCATACTTTTTTTCAGAAATTGCTGCTACACTTCAATAAGTAGGGTCACAATTTTACTAACCGCAATAGTTACTATGTACTCTACTCACTACCGCCCGCAAAATAGGGCTGAAAGAATCATATTGTGTGCTTTGAAGCCGAGCTGGATCTAAGCAAGGGACCTGCATCTTCAAACCTTAATTGTAGAGCTAGTGGCCTCTGGGTAAGTAATAAGCTTTTAACGAACTGGTGGTACCTTGCGGCCTCCCAACTCCCGCACCCGCCAGCCAGCCAGCCTGTGTGATACTGGCAATTCTCTTTGCTTTTGTGTTTCCAGTAAGATAGAGAAAAAAATCTAATGGAAAGTTTTGGTTCTGGGCAACCCGTGGCTCCAACGTTCCGAGACTGTGTGATTTTTCAAGTTTGTCAGTCGGCGTACCTGCAGCGCTTCATTGTTCTCTTATTAAGGAGTGACTATGTGTTGTCTATCTACTTAATGATTTTTGCGGCGGATTTCCTTTTATTTTTTGGCCAGTAGTATTGGTTGCTTTTACACGCTCTTCTGACGCTGACCATAATGGCGTGCTAGAAGTAAGAAAAAAACCGGAGTGATTGAACTGGATCCAGCGCCAGGCTTGTGTGACTTAAACGTGTCCGGAATCACTAGAACACGCTCCGAACGTGACCGCCCAGCCGACTCACTGATCGTACCCACCGCCATTTTGTAGCACTAGTTTGTTACTACATATTTATCTATGCTATCGACATCGAAAGTATCTGGCCATTCAGATCCAGTAATTGAAGCAGAGACCGGCAATAAATTGTTGGTTAAGCCGCCAAGCACTTTGTCTCGCTGTCGGCGCCGATGGAAAAAGTCGCATGTTCCCAGTTCAACCTTCCATAATAGCGCTCAGACACTAAATGGAACTGTGACATTGACTAGTGAAATGGCGCACCAGCAACAACAACAACATGCTGCTGATTGCTCGGTCTTCTTCACCTCGCCATTGAGTTCATTTCTGGATAATAGCATTGGGCACCTGGACCGCCAAGTACAAGCCGATTTGCCGTTCAAGCTTCACCTTGACCAACTCGACAGTCAGGTTATTGACGAGAAAACTGAGGTTGACCAAAGCCGAGGAGGACCCCATAAAGAAAATGGAATTCATTCTTCTGCGAAACCGCTAAGATGGATACCAAGTTTTTCTACATTTCCTGATCTAAAGAAGATTGAAATGAATCATTTCGAGCGATCCGACTCATCGTTGTTTCCCGAACCTCAGCAGTCCAATTTGTCGTGGACGCAAGAGCTTCAACTTTCCTGGAAACTTTCCAAACTTTGTCCTGCAATACGCAACTTTCTTGACTTTTCAGGAGGCGACAAGCGGCGAATTGTCCGATTTGACCAAAACAACTCTGCTTATTATTATAGTCCCGTATACAATGGTTTATTAACAGACATTAACTATACACGGCTCCAATTCGCTGCGTTTATAGTTGACCTTGACAGCATAATCAGCTTGAGCTCACATGAGGTCCTTGCTCTTGACAAATCTCTTCCGCGACCCGTTAAGCGCAAATATCGAATGCGTGCTTCGAGTAATTTATTTAAAGTAAAGTGACTTGTTTTTTTTTAATTTTCTTGTCTATACTTATTATTGCTCCAGAGACGTATAACCTCCCCCAAAAAGGAAATCTCAGCTCTTTGTTGCACTCCTTTCTCAGTCACCAGCTTTGCCCAACTAGCAACTCCCGAAGAATTTGTTGCTAAATCTGACAAACCTTTCTTCTCTCAGTCTTTTTATGAGAGATTATCTTCATCTACATTTGTTTATCCCGTTTTAGGTTCGCAGACCTCTTTTTCAAAGTCAGCGGCAGCTAATGATGCGAAATCTTCAAAGGCGAAAAAGTTGAGCAACATTTGCGAATCTATAAACTCAATATGGAGACGTTTATTGGTAAAAACTCTTACATCTGACTCGACAAAAGTTTTATTGACATTTAATTTAGTGTAGTACCTCCAAGCTTAAATCAACAACGCGAACTGCAACCGCTAGCTCTGATAAACAAGACATATCTATTACGTTCTCCTTTTCCGACAGTAAGAAACAAGGAGAGAACTTTGTCAATTTTTTGGATCAAATAACAGATTCGATGTTCAATCTGGATGACAAAGACAATTTTAATATTCTAGCAAATACCAGTGGTAGCTTTATTATCTCCACGCCTGTATCTGATTCTGTGATTCATAGCTAAATTAAAGCTGTCTGGAAATAATGTATATTTGCCAATACACTGTATATTTATCAATACACAAACTGCATAATCATACTCCTAAACTTATTCGCACTGTCTTGACTTCCATGTAACCCTTTAAAGCTTCTTTTCCATTATCCCGACCAAATCCTGACTGCCCATATCCTCCAAAAGGCATAGCACAATGCATAGCATGGTAGGTATTAACCCATACTGAACCTGCCCGGATTCGATTCGTTGCTTCGATTGCTGTGTTTAAATCTGTGGTGTGAACTGCGGCAGCAAGACCATAAATGGTGCTATTGGCTTTTTCAATGATCTCTTCCATATCTTTAAACTTTGAGATGGCACATACAGGTCCAAATATTTCTTCTTTCATAATCTTCATTTCAGAAGAGACATCTGCAAATATAGTGGGTGCAATGAAATAGCCTTTGGTGCCAATTCTTTCTCCACCGGTGACAAGCGTAGCACCTTCTGCTTTTCCTGACTCTACATACGACATAACTCTGTTGAATTGAAGCTCAGAAACCTGAGCTCCCTGAAAAGTCTCGGGATTAAATGGATCGCCAACGATATTACTTTCTGCACGTTTCTTAAATTCCGCAATAACTTTATCATAAACAGCTTCTTGAACGTATACCCTTGATCCAGCGGCGCACACCTGACCTGCGTTATAAAAAATACCAAAATTTATCCAATTGACAGCTTTTTCAATATCTGCATCGTTGAATATTATATTTGGCGATTTGCCACCTAATTCCAGTGTAAGTTTTTTAATATTGCTGTCAGCTGCTGCATGCATTATTGCTCGTCCTACAGCAGTTGATCCAGTGAAAGAGATTTTTTGCACATCAAAGTGATTACTCAAAGCTGCGCCAGCAACTTTTCCAAAGCCAGAAATGATATTGACAACTCCAGGAGGGAAACCAGCTTCTTTAATCAGCAATCCGGAATAAAGAGCACTTAATGGTGTCTGCTCGGCTGATTTCATAACAATTGTGTTACCGGCTGCCAAAGCCGGCGCGATTTTCAACGCGAACATCATGATTGGAAAATTCCATGGAATGATTTGTCCAACAACCCCAATTGGCTCTAATTTTGTGTAGTTAAAACTAGTACTGTCGATATCAACCACTTTTCCATGAAGTTTGTCAGCCCAACCAGCAAAGTAACGAAAAGTTGCAACGACTCCGAATAAATCTCCTCGTGCGTGCATTAAAGCTTTACCGCAATCAGACGTTTCAATTGATGCAATAGTTTCCGAATGAAGCTCAAATAAATCAGCAAGCTTATTTAACAATTGTGCTCGATCAGCAGGCGTTGTTCGTGACCAGGGTCCTTTAAAGAACGCTTGCTTTGCAGCAGCTACCGCCTTATCTACATCGGCTTCTTTAGCTTCATAAACTGAGGTAATTTTCTGTTCAGTTCTATTTTTTTGTTAGTGATTGATTGTCATAATGACGATTCTGGAAAAGGGCACTAACGAAGGATTAAACACATCAAACTTAACGCCATCTAAGGAAGGTATGAATTCGTTATTCACGAATAGCCCAGTTGGCTGCTCGTATTCGATACCATTCGGAGTTTTGATTTTTGTTATTGTAGTCGTCATGACTTTATTGTCGTATATTTTACTTATAGCCTACAGAGAGAATACTGATGCAGAGCCCATTGATTGCATTGCAGCGTATCCCCAGGTTTTGATATTTCATGTTTACCCCTTCTTGCTTGATCTGTGGTTGCCGAGCGGGGACCCTCAGAATGTATACTCCAAAAATCTTATTTAAATATTAAGTTCCATACATAAATTGTTTCTGAGCACACATCCCGACCGCAGAGTTGTCTGATTCAATGAGGGAACTGGCGGGGAATTCGATCGCTGCGGGGTAGGCCTTTCACATCAATTAAAGTTTATCGAGGTCAGATCGAGCAAAGCCTACATCTGTATACAGTAAAGCACATGCTTTGAATTATCTACATTGTAAACTCATAAGATATACATTAAAATGATATCAAGTACAAATGCTCTAAGCCAACCATTTCTTTTTGATGAATTCAACACCCTCAGAAACTATAGGATCAGTAACTGGGAGGTTGGCATCAAATCCATGATCTCCTTCCGGATGAGTGAAAACAACTTCAAGACTGGGATCTTCCTTTTTAGCAAGATTAACAAAATCCTCTGCGCCCTTGAATGGGACACCGGAGTCAGTTTCGCCATGAATGAGAAACAATGGAGGCAATTTGTCTCCCTTTTTAACACGATCCTCAATGAAAAGACGAGGGTCTTGAGGGCCAATGAGGTCCATTAATCGACCGTGCTGGATAATGGAAAACATAAGTTCAAGTCTCTCGGGAGCAGTTCCATCCAAAACTACAGAGTTATCAGTCTTCTTGGCTAAGCAGTCATCTATGAGACTAATAGGGTAAGTAGGTACACCACCCAACTTCTTGTAGAAATCTTGTGTGTACCAAGGATCACGAAGATAAGTCATAGGATAAATTGAAATAGCAGCGCGCAATTTGTCAACGTGGTCTAAAGCGAATTGCAAGCTGAGATAGCCACCTGCGCTTTCTCCGCAGCAAATAACACGGTCGTAGTCAACAGTGACTCCAGGAGCAACTTTCTCCAAAACTCCAGGAAGTTCAGTGTTGAGCCAAGTCCAAAAATCGTCCAAATCAGAGAGGATCTCCATTCCAGTAGCTTCTGGCATCAATCTGTAGTCGGGCTGCACGAAGATAGCACCGTTAGTCGCAGCTAGCTGAGGAACCCATAAACCGAGAAAATCATCTTGTTTACGCGATCCAGCAATCTTTCAAAAGTTAGTTAGCTTATGTCAAACGTTCTATCGTTTGAAATGTTCATACCAAAAATCCACCGTGGATACGGATGATAACTGGTCGAGGTCCGCTCGGAATATCCTTCGGGAGCAGAACGTCGGCGTAAATATCAGTGCCCTTGACGTTCTTGAAGACGTGCGAAGTGACGTCGAAAGGATCAAGTTTAACACCCATATTCGATTTAAAGCAATTCAACTAATTGATCTGCGACAAAATTGTAGAAGAAGATTATAAAAGAAGCTACTCGAACAGAGCCGCTACTTAAAATGGGTCTTGACGGGTGCCGTTGGATGAGACTGGCATCTAAACTTTATCTTAAAGTTTCAGGAGCTCACTAGCGCTTCTAGCAGCATTAAGCTTTTGAACATTTTGTTATCTGAATCCTACATAGTATTTATAATGTAATAGAATTTTTAATTCTGATTATTTTGAACTAGTTTTTTGGTTTGTTTTTATGAAAATCATGTTGGGTTCTGGTGCTTATAACATATCTTACACTAATACAGAAAGGGAATAAGAATCCTAAACTTGAACTCCTGAAAACCTTATTTGCTATCGCAATTAAGTTCTTTAATCTCGATTAGGGTAAATCACACAAATCTCCATACGTTTCTGCTGGCCGATAGAGTATATACGATGGTGGATCAAACTGAGGAAGAATTTATTGACTTCGTGAGACCAATTCCGGTCCCACGAGTTATTCGCGTGGCAGCGGAGCCCAAGTCTGTTCAATTTGATCTGTCAAGAACTGCGTTGGTCGTTGTTGACATGCAAAATGACTTTTTGCACCCTGAAGGATGGTTTCCCGCTCGCGGTAGTTCAGCAGACCCTATATTACATGTGATTCCTGTTGTGGAAAAATTGACTGCTCTTTGCAGAAAAAATGGTGTTAAAGTCGTTTGGGTTAATTGGGGAGTGCGAGACGACGTAGCAAACCTTCCCCACGGTGTCGTGCAACGAGGTACTGCTTACGGTACAAAGACTCCTGGATATGCTGAAGACTCCACGACCGGAAAAGGAAAGATTTTGGTTCGAGACGAGTTTGGAGCTAAAACAATTGAGCAGCTCACAGTTGAGCCTGAAGACATCACCATTCACAAGCATCGTTTAAGTGGTTTCTGGGACAATGAATTGGATTCTGTGTTGCGAAAGTTGGGCGTAACCACTCTATTAATGTCTGGCGTCAATACTGATAGATGTGTGTTCTCCACATTACAAGATGCTAGTTTTATTGGTTATGACTGTATCATGGTTGACGATGCATGCGGTACCCCCTCACCTGAATATGTCGTTAAAGCCATAAAGTTCCTTACAAACATGCTTTATGGAGTTTGCACAACATATGATAACTTGGAAAAAGCTATGCCATCAAATTGAGTCAACTCAGAATATGAGAAATGGTAATTGAGTCGGCTACTTAGAAGCGGCTATTTTTATGACATCTGAACCATTCGGCATCTTGACTGCGCATTTGAAGGCTTCAATCGAAGCCTGGTGACATCATTCGGCTAATATCATAAATAATGAAGATGCCTGTTTTTACTTTTCCCACTTCAAAGAATAACAACAATAATTGTCGAACTAGTTCAAAATTGCTTCTGACCACGCACTAGCAAACAAGTAGTTAGGAAAAGCTTCATCGCACTTTCTACAAGTGTTGACTTGAACTTGAGATCTTGTCGTAAAAACTACAGAACACAAGACTTCTCAAGCTTTTTAAAAAATACCCTTGACATTGATAAGCTATCGGAAACGTGTGTGTTGCGTCACGCTCTCAGTACAGGCAATTGTTGAGGCGTTACACGGATAATAGACAGCTAGCCGGAGTAAAGTCAATGCTCCGGCACAACGGCATCCCGGATCCTTGCGCGGCGCAAGTCTCAATTCCAGTGTTTCAAAAGTCGGAATACAGAAGATGATGCTTAGTATTACTCTAAAAACCAACTTAAGATGTCAGTAATTGCCTAATTAAATTTATTAAAGAATCTGTAAAGCGAAGTTGATTTGTAAATTGTGGGGATGAACCGGGTTTTAAATCGGAAGTTTACGATAGGGTTCGGTGATCTTTTTAATGAGTAACAGCGGCCCGTGCCGCTTTTGGCCTATTTCACACCAAGCCGGAGATAATAAATGAATGGACAACTGAACGATCAAGTATTAAAAAGCAACTCACAGATATTTGTACAGAGCGACTTTTCAATTGATTATTCAACTGGGGTGAGATATGGGTGCGGAGGCTACTGTCTCTGGCTTGACGAAAGAGGTTGATGCTACGAAGATGCAACCTTCAAATCCAACAAGTATAACCTCGGGATTAGAAAAGACCACGAACAGTAACGCAACAACCGCTGCAACTTTGAACACAATACAAGGGGAAGAAAACATAATACCAAAAGTCGATTTGTCATCTCATGAGGTTGTAGTGCACTCAGAAACCGCACCTGCTAATGAGTTTCAACGCGAATACAACACGGCTACTGCAGCTGCGCTCTCTTCGCTTGTTTCAACTTTTGTGGGCTTTCCCTTTGATAGTGTCAAGACACGAATGCAAGCCTACAAATTCAGATCTGTGCTGGATTGTGTGATGATCACAAAAAAG
Source organism: Myxozyma neglecta (assembly GCA_030570675.1). Taxonomy (NCBI): domain Eukaryota; kingdom Fungi; phylum Ascomycota; class Lipomycetes; order Lipomycetales; family Lipomycetaceae; genus Myxozyma; species Myxozyma neglecta. The sequence goes on along the minus strand of JAJLWK010000033.1, from coordinate 11,899 downwards.
ACCGAGGGTATTCGAGGATTTTTCCGAGGAGTTGGAGCACCAATGGTTTCTGTGTCAATTGTGCGAACATTATCATTCTCGATTTATGCACAATGCAAAAGCACATATACAACAGTATTTAATTCGATACTAGGTGAAGACTATGTGGTCGACTCTGGAGGACCAAACCAACTGACTGATGAGCAGCTTGCTACACCTGGTCAGAATTTACTTAGAGCTTTACCAACATATTTTCTCTCGGGATTTACAGCTGGTGGATTTATTGCAATGTTTTCCTGTCCGTTTGAATTTACAAAGCTGTCAACACAGATTGAAATGCTAATGGCACGAGCATCAAATGCTTCAATGCCTGACTCTGATCCGAAAGCGAAATATGTGCCAAAAGGCGCGCTTGAATCAGCAAAAGATATTGTGAGGAAAAAAGGTTTTGGTGGACTTTATTCAGGGTTCAGATATCATTTTGCTAGAGATGCTCTTGGAACTTCGCTCTATTTCTCAGTCTATGAATCTTCCAAGCAATTGTCAAGCATGTACAGCCCTAATCGAGCGGAGCCCGGTCCCATTGTGATTGCAATGTCGGGCGCACTTTGCGGAATTTTCTCATGGGCTGTACTATTTCCTATCGACACGATGAAATCAATTGTTCAACGTGACATATTAACTCGAAAGCCAGGAGATGTCTTTCCTCCTCGAAAGTTTCAGATACTTAATCCAAGAATGTATCGCGGGCTTGGTGTCTCGGTTGTCAGAACTGGACTGGTGAACATGACGTTTTTCTCAATTTACGAACCTTTATATAAGCATTTGATGAATCGTTCGGAAGCTTCAAACGCTATTTTGGACGCTTAATGTCTACATGTGCATTTTGGGTTATACGATAAAGTTGTATTAATTAGTGGGTGGTTATTAGGTGTATATTTGGTTATATAGTTGCATTTTTCTAGATCATACGATAGAGGTGATTCAGTCATTTTTTCATAAATGCTTGATCACAGAGCGCTTTGTACATTCAATTTTCGAATAAACGAATTGTAAATAAAAGACGGATTGTTTTTCAACAAACACGAAATTTATCGTTGATGAAATTTTTACAAAAACGCTGTAAAAATTCCACAGATCTTTTGGAATTATTCACCGATCGTACTCGACTCTTGCTCAGTAGATAATATACATAATTCTGGTATTATTAAGTTGATACAACGATACATGAACGATCATAATTCATAGTGGTTCTATGCTGTAATGCCATTAAATCTCTTTCTGCATCATTAGATAACACACGTATTTGCTCAAGCGTCAGGGTCCGTAAATGTCTTGGAATGCGATGTAGTCGCATTTCAATTCTTATCCTTAGACTTTTCGCAGCATTTAAATACTTATTGCGAAGATTTTCTCTTCTTTGTCGAACTACAGAAGTCGTTAGCAAAAACTCTTAAAGTCAAGTGCGTGAATAAAGCTCTCTCTTACTTTCTGTTTGTAGTTGTGAGTATGAATTTGCTGCATAGTTCTTTTCGGCTTTCATTACATAATCGGATTGCTGATTCATGACTTCATAGTCGTTCGCATCAATGGAAGTGTTTGATGTACTGCTGCCTTTTCTGAATGACTTCTCTGTGGTGGGTATAGGTGAGCTGTTTGGCATTTGTGACATCGACTTCGAGTCAGAGAGATGTGGGGCAACAATTGGTCTTCTAACTGACATATTTGGCGATCTTGGTAAAGACGCTTGCGTGCGTTCCGGACTTAATGAGCTTTGATTCTGCGCATCAACTGCTTTAAATGTAGATTGAAGTCGTGGTGATCGTCTCACTTCAGGTCGTTTCTCGAAAGGCGAAGCGGCTGGTGCAATCTTAGTAATGATCTCTCGTACTCGAGGGCTAGCCACATATTTTGCCGCGTGATTCTCAGGTCCAGTCTGCTTTAACGGCGACACTGAAGCTGAGTCTCTCAAAATTAGATTAGTTTCAGGAACAGGCAAAATATCAGCATCACGATTAATATTGTTCAAACTAGTTGTTGAAGAATTGCGTTCATTACTTATTGGAGAACTCGGTGCTTTTTCTTCAACGCGCTCCGGAGATGAATCCCCACTTTGTCGAGCTTTTCTCATAACACGTTGACGCCTTTTCAAAGGCGCCATTTCGCTTTTCTGCCGATGGAATGTTAATAAAAATAGGAGGGATTCGATAGTTTGGATGGATTTTGAGTGCCCTTATGGTGCGGCTCATGTTAAACAATAGCTTGTGGTTGCCTAGACAACGAGGGCAATCTCAAATGACAAGTCCCAACTAGCAGTAAAGTTTAGTATGTCTGATAACATGATACAGCTACGCATAAATTTTAACATACGTAATAACGCTTTTAAGCGCTTAAAACATCTTACATATCTCTGAATTAAGTTGTAAAAAATTGAATAGACGAAAGAGAATCTAATCGTTGTTGAATCTTGCGTATAGACGGGTCTGACCTGTTTGTGCCTCAGATCTGATCGACCGCAAGTTATTGAAAAAATTGTTCAACCTCCAATCAAAATTCAATTTTCCGTTCTACACCTCTAACAATAGTTCCTGCTCGCCCTACAGCATCGACACGGATGCGTAGAGTATTCTCAGTCAAAACATTCTTCTGTCCATCAGGCACTGCGGTCCAAGCAGATAGTACCCACCCAGGCGCACTTGCGATTCCTCTCATTTCTCCATTTACATAAACAATCCATTCAGCTGAATACTCGTCGTCTTCCCAATTCAGCATATTTGCTTGGTTCTCTTCATCAAATGAGTAAGTCACGTTTGCAATTCTTGCAGGGGCCTTAATGTACGGTGAAGTCTTTAAAGAAAAAACGTCACTTCTTGTTGCAAATTGATCAGCTTTCTCGTGATGTAAGTTGCTGAATAAACTTAGACTTCCCAGGTTAATGGTTCCATCAAAGTTTTCACCGCATAAAACGTCTAAGTGGTCTATCACAAACTTAATCATATATTTTGGCTTGTCTTTGGAATGGTTTAACTTCGCTAACTTATCTGCGACCTTCTCTGGTACATCTGGAACTTTGAGATTAAAAGACTTTCGAACCCAGGAATTTAAAACAGCACCCGACAAATCAGCCTCGAAAACGTGTGCTTCTCCAAGATTTGAACACTTAAACCTTTCTTTTGTGAAAGAAGACTCCATTTCAATACACTCTATCGAATTCTCAAGAATCCATCTTCCCGATAAGCAAATTTTCACATCGCCTTCCTCTTTCTTGAAATATGAGACAAAAAATGTAAATGGTTGTGTAGAAGACAAAACAAAATTAAGTAGAAACAATGGCACAACTTGAAATTGAAGGCTTAAATCAGATGAAAATAACTGTTTCTTTGATGAATCTTGCTTTCCCGATGAAGCATTTGCTGTACGAAGTCTGTTACTTGACAACTGAAATGTAGATTGACGTGATGAAGGCGGGATAGAGGTGATCTTGAGACTTGAACCGCCGTAAAAAGCAATAGAGTGATCTATACTCCAATTAGCTTTGAAGCTCTCAGACGCAGCTGTTGCGCCTTCACGACTATGAAGTTTTTGAGTATATGATCTAGTGTATCTTGACTCGGAATTCGAAGCGTAAGTTGGCAGTGCAGTTTGTAGAGCATGATTGACCCAGCTTTGTGCGTATTCAACTTTGCCATTAATGAAAAACAAACTTCCACTTGCAGTGGTAAATGAGGTGAAGAAAAGTTGATATTTTTCAGTTTCTAGTATTGGTGCAGGATTAGGCTGAACAGATTCTGCTATGCCACAAGATTCGCCTATACAAAACAGTCAGTTATATCTCTATTTTAACTTGACAGAAATATTCATACCAAGTGTAGAATCTTTATGATTATACCAAAAGTTGAAATCATTTTTCTCAAAATCATCCGAGCCTAAATCTTCGTACACCCATGCCGGAGCAAAAAGTGCTATGCTAGTGCCATATTTACTTATGCTTTTCAATGATTTGCCTACATCCATCTTTGCTGGATACTTAACACCTCTGCCCCACACATCTAAACCCGTCCAAAGTTTTGTTTTATATACTTTGCCAGCTAGTGCAGCTCCATCACGTACTTGTTCTTCTGACCAAAAATAATTTGTAAACAGGCCATCAGCTACTTGAAATAAAGGTAAAGTCGTTAAATTCAAGCAGTTTTGATAGCTAACAATGTTATTTGTTGTTAGTGAATCGTACCATATTATTTGCGAGTGCCTCCCAACAACTTTGTGCATTGCAAATTTGAAGTACTCTATGAAATTCAATAACTCTTTTGCTTCTTTAACAGAACCCATTACAGTCTCCATATTTAATAAATAACCATCAAATCCAAAGTATTTCGCTAGATCAGCGAGTAAATCAGCATATAAATAGCCTATGCCAGTTTCATTGACTGTGAGTAGTTTTCTAGCATCGGCTGTAGCACTTTCTGTAAATTCAAAAATTATAGTTCCAAGACAGAAAGCTCCGTTTTTGTGACACGCATTGGTCCAAGTTACAGGAGGAATAGCAACACGAGTGTGTGAGAAATATACAAACGTATCAATAAGCTCAAAGGCTCGAAGCCAATAAGCTATTCCAGTTTCATGAGGGAAGTATCCTTGGAAATCAGCATCTTCAGAACTGCTGTAACCGCCTTTGAAATCATGACAAACTAGCAGCTTGGAAGAAAATGTTTTCACTGTTGCACTCAAAGATATTTCCCTTCTGAAGACCGGCACTCTTGATCGCTGTAATAAATGACAATTTACATTACCACTGCTGCCATCAGATTTATTAGAGGTACACCATTTTAACAAAGAGTCTAGATCTGCGAACGATAGACATGAGGTCGCAGATCCTGCGGTACTCATTACCACTTTCTAAATGTACTAAATAACCTGGATGACTGTGACTTGAGAAAACCGCCTGCGTTGCTGAGTGCATTAAATAAAGCTCTAGAGCATCATATTACGCAAGATGTGGAGTAACGTTTTTTTCTTGAATCTAGTACGCTCGCTAAAGATAGAGCTCATCTAATGAAGCCGCAAATTGAAAGGCTCGGCTCAACTGAGCTCTACTTTCAGAATTGATTCTAGCAATGGCAGACGAAATGCATTCATTAAGCTCACTGCATATATATCATATACATATATATATATATATGTTCAGCTACGAGCTGCAGTCAAAAATATTATAGTGATGACATGAAACTTCCATAGGAACTACAAGAATTCATACTGTGTACAGCAAACTCACTGCATTGAAAAGAATATTCAAAAGGTCAAAATTCTATATAAGTAAATGTCTGTCGATTAACTAGCACTGAATGCATAAACTTGTTACCCAACATAGCCTAAAACCGATGTAGGACCAATGCTGCTGGCCTTCTACTTCGGGACATAGCTGCCAGATTCGGAAACGGTTTGTAGGGTATCGAATTTTGTTATCTTATCGATAAGTAGTGCAACCCTCAGTCCCACCAAATGTACTTTCGAAGCACATCCCAGGCTTTTTACATCAAAATGTGAACACTGATATTTATGAGATTATATTTCCAATATTTCAGCGGCCAGCTAGATTCTCATTCGTGGCTGATTTTCAATGTTGACTAGCACGTGCCAACAGGCGCTGGCCGAGGCCCTGAGAAGATGAGCCTACACCACCACTAAAACAGCAAGCAACTGGCGCACGGAACCCGTAAAGCTGCAAACGGATACGAAGCAAAACCTTCACATCATTCCAGTCCTGCTTGCGCAATATGCCAGAAAAATTTTGTGCATTCCGCTTTTCGAAAAATAGCAATATCATGTAGCGGAAGAGCAAAAGTTTTGATAGAAACTGGTCAGGGTCGTTTATTTGTGTACAGACTACCAGCTGAAGGTATCGGAAAATCCGACATTTACACGCGACCCGCAATGAAGGTCACTGTAAATAATGTCGGAATGTGGTTAACAGCTAGACGTAAGCGTTTTGTGACTCAAAACATTTGTGACTTGCTCTTGTGATCAGATACTGAATTTCACCGCACATTGCAAAATCACATAGATTCCTTACTTCTCCCATGCCCCGCAACTTATATTCACTCTTCTTGATTTAAAAGCTTTGATCCTTTTGATTGTGAAGTTGCGAGTCGAATCATGGATGATCCTTTACAGCCTATTATGGATCCGCGACTTCGCAATCCGGCGGTTATGACCACCCAGATTGTTATCGCTGGATCCTTAGGCTTTTCGGCGTTCATCGCATTCTGTATATTACGGACACAGTGGCCAGACTTGTATGCTGCACGCGTAGGCCATCATGCTGGTCTTCCTCCTTTACCAAAATCATTTTTTGGGTGGATTCCAGCATTGTATAGTATATCTGAAGAGCAGGTGCTTGAGCACGCCGGTTTGGACGCCTTCGTGTTCTTGGGATTTTTTAGTATGACTATCAAATTGCTCGCGGTATGCACTTTTTTTGCTGTCGCCGTTATTTCCCCTATCCGAATGCACTTCACTGGGGATTATGACGAGAGCAGTGCACTGAATGTTCTGTACAAGCCTTCCCGAAAGGTCATCGGGTTATTAGCATCAAAAGTGCCTCGAGCAGATTTAGCTCCGAACCCTGATACTGGTGATGCCTGGCCTGAAGACTACGAAACCTATCTATGGTGTTACGTCATTTTTGCGTACATTTTCACTTTTGTCACAGGATACTTTTTATTGAGGCAAACTCATCATATCGTTCGAGTGCGTCAATCGTATTTGGGAAGTCAGAACTCAATTACCGATCGTACCATTCGTCTTTCAGGAGTTCCCACAGAATTACGGTCCGAGGATGCGTTAAAAGAGCACATTGAATCATACGGGATTGGCCATGTTCGATCAGTAACCATATGCCGCCAATGGAAAGAGCTTGATAAGCTTATGGATCGTCGACGGAAAATGCTTCACAAAGTTGAGCGAGCATGGGCAGAGTATTTTGGTAGTGAAGGTAAAATTCGTGGTGGTCGTGCTATGCCTGAAGTCAATTCGTTACCTCAACCTCCACCTATCCAGCTTGCGTTAGAAGATAGCGCTTTGACCCCTCTCTTGTCCGGTGGGAACTCATCTACATCAGATGCATTCCCTAATGTGATCAATGGTGTCCCGGCATTTGGTCGTCGCCGTCCACTTATGCGTACTGGATTCTTGGGATTATTTGGAAAACATGTTGACAAAATTGACTACTATACTGCAAAGTTGGAGAAGATTGATCAAAAAGTGAAGATGGCTCGTCACAAAGAGTATAAAGCGACTCCGGTTGCTTTTGTTACAATGGATACGGTTGCAAGTGCTCAAATGGCCGCACAAGCTGTTTTAGATCCTCGTGCTTATAGGTTGATCGCTCATAATGCTCCGGCTCCACATGATGTCATTTGGAAGAATCTTTACAAATCACGCACCGAACGCCTATTTCGGCAGTGGATAATCACAATCATAATTTCTATTTCGACGATTGCTTTGGTTTTCCCCGTCGCGTCCTTATCTGCTTTCTTAGATGTCCAATCAATTGAAAAGTTCTGGCCTGGACTAGCTGATATGTTGAAAGATTCTCGCATTTTGTCAGCTTTGGTTACTGGATTTTTGCCTACTCTTTTGTTCACTTTGCTCAATGTGATTATTCCGTTTCTTTACAATGGATTATCTAATTTGCAAGGTTACATTTCACACGGTGATGTGGAGCTTTCTGTTGTTGGAAAGAACTTCTTCTATATATTTGTGAACTTGTTCCTTCTTTTCACAATTGCTGGCACTGCTAGTATGCTGTGGTCAATTTTAAAAGACACCACGAAGATTGCTTATGTGCTTGCTAGATCATTGCAGAAGATGGCTCTTTTCTATGTTGACTTGATCATTCTTCAGGGAATTGGCATGATTCCTTTCCGTCTTTTGGAGTTTGGTGTTGTTTTCAAGTATCCATTCAAGAAAGCTTTCTCAAAGACCCCAAGAGGTAAGAGTGTTTGTATGCTTCTCTTTTGGCTTTAAGACTGACTCCAACAGATATCTATAATTTGCGAAAACCTCCAAATTTTAACTATGGATTTTTCCTTCCTCAACCGCTCTTTATTTTGATCATTTGTTTATCGTACAGTGCGATGTCTACTAAAATTTTGAGTTTTGGACTGGTGTACTTTGTGTTAGGTTACTTTACTTTCAAGTACCAGTTAATGTATTGTAAGTAAAATTGATGCTTTTTTTATTTGTTTACTTACACTGCTACTAGCCATGACACATCCTCAACATTCGACTGGAAAGTCTTGGCCAATGATTTTCTTCCGAGTGTGTGTTGGTCTGTTGATTTTCCATTTAACGACAGCTGGCACGCTTGCCCTACGGAAAGCCTTTTATCTCGCGGTTCTTTTGATTCCTCTGCCCATTGCTACTTTAGTGTTGATGTGGAACTTTTATGATCATTTCCTGCCGCTATCGTATTTTATTGCGTTGCGCGCGATCAAGTCTAATAACGGTGATGCTGCTAACCGTCAGCAATCAAGAACATTGGATGAAGAGCGAGAAAGGAATTCAGTTTATGTTAATCCCAACTTAGTATCCCCATTGGAAGATCCATGGATTGCGGATGAAACGGGAAGAACAATCAACATTCATTTCGACTAGTGGAGTATTTTATTCACTTTTGTTCCCGTTTTTGCAATTATTCAGTGATGGAGTTCATCTTTTTGTCGCCATTTTCCATTCGATAGAAGGTATAAGATAAGACGGAGAAAAGATACAGGAGGGATGCGCTAATTATTGATCATTTCATTATTGTGGAGTTATGAGTTACGAAGTTTCAATTTTTTATGATTTTTGAATGTTTTATGGGCTGCTATTATTACGCTTACTTCTGAGGAACTTGAACAGCTTTTTGGTTCAGGCAAGTATCCATTTTTCTACAGGCGTGGTGTGTAAGACTGCTAGGGCAGAAAATAGTTGCATTTGAAAGCTCTACAACGAGCATGGTTTTATATAGTATTCGATAGAAGATTTGGGATTTGATTACTTTTCTGTAGAGCGTAGTTGTCATTGTGCGAAGCCAACTTCCTTCATGAAGCCACCGGTATAGCAGCTTTAAGATTTATCTACAAAAGAAACTATAAAGGATATGTACTATAAACAGATTGTATTAAAAGAATGTTTGACACCCCCAGCCCTCCGTCAATCCGACACAAAATATTGACAAGTTTCAGAAAGAAACTTACCAACATAATTGCGAAAATCAAAAGACGAAGTGGGCATTTGGACGGTCTATATATTGATTCCTCTTGCCTGAAAATGACATTCATCTACTCAGTGATGCTTTATATATACGAAAAGAGATGAACAACACGGAATAATTCAGGCGCCGCACAAAGGGAAAAATTTGACATTGAAGGCAGATCGAGCTTTATATACCAAAATGACCAATAAGTACCCTAAACCTTTTAAGTAGGGTTTGAAAGGTTGATTGAGGTAGCGAGAACGTCAAAACTTAGATTTGCAATCTAAAGTTTGAATATCTCGGCTTTGTCTCCGCAAAGTTGACTAAAGTCGTATTTTTCCAGCTGGTATATTGATAGTATTCTAAAAATAATTTAAGAACAGAGTGTGAATATACATTATATGGAAGACCTTACTGATTAGTCTTAAATCTTCTTTTGCTCACGGTGTGCGGCTTAACAACGAAAGCTGTTGGTCAGGGGAAAAGCTTTTTTATCTAAACTGAGCGAGGAAGATCAGTCGCATCAAAGTCGATTCGTTCTCTTTGTTTCCATAGATTTTTTCAGTGCACAGTTTTGACGAAACTGGATTGCTGAAGCTGTCTTCATATTTTCATCGTTCATTATGGCGGAGGCAGAAGTGGAAGCGGTGCCTAATAAAAAAAATATACAGCCCTCTCGCAGGCGAAAACGATATATGCCCAAAGAGTCCGGAAATGCTTCAGAACTAAGCAATACGAATAAAACAGAGATTGAAGGGCGAATAAAAAGTAGTGAAAATGCTAGTCTTACCGACCAAGTAGAATCAAGTGAGGGAATGCGACAACAAACTACTGATTTATTAAAGAATAAATCGAGAACAGCACCGATTAATAATACGTCTACTTCAAATCTCTCTTCGACCGATTCTAAGCTTGTGCCACTGCAACCAGTTTCACAAAATACCTTTCATCATCGAGTAGGTGCCACGAATGGATTAGATCAGAGTCAAAGAATGCTGAATGATGAAGTTTCGGATCAAAAGCTACAAAAAGCAAGACTTAACCGAGACATTTATCCGCCAAAGCAACTCTATAAGTCGCAAGAAATTTTTCCCACTGAAAAGGGAGTACGTCGAAGCACATCCGAGCTGAAGCGTTATATCTGCGATTCTGATATGGCGACTGACGACCGCTATGACGTAAAGACAAGCTTGTATGTATTTGTTCGAAGAATCTATTTGAGTTGGATTAGTAACGCTAATAGTTATAGTAATTTGGACGCAGATGATGTGGCAATACTGTTTCAAGGACCATTTTATGTCAAAATCCCCGGAACCGCACATTCTAAAATAATTCGAGGCTACAGAAAACGAAATTTTTTCTTTATGCCCTCAACTCATAGCCCCATTCGGAATCCAATACGGATATTGTTACCATACCGAAAACTGGTAGTTGTCCAGCCTGTAAGTAAATCAGAGAGCGACTCGACTATTGAAGATCGAACTGCTCACTTGATACTTCCGAAAGCAGCAGCACAGGTGGATACTAGTCGTCACTCTGAAACCACGCCCGGTATAGCACCTCATGATGGCGCATCAGCTCACTCTTTATTTGATCAGCAAAAAGAACATACTTCTACTCTTTTAACTTCTTCCATATTGACACAAAATGCTGCTTCAAGACCACAATTCACACATCAAAATTCGAATCAAAATAAACAGAGTAGCGATCCGACTGCAGACTCACAGACCAGTTCAATTGCTACAGAAAAAGACGCGACTTACGAAATTAAAGACAATGGTAGCTCTAAGTTACCAGAGAAATCCGCCGATGTCAGACTTGTCAAAGAAGTAGAATTTGAAGAGAAATCTAAAAGCATAGCTACCGATACGGACGCGTATGCTGACTTGACAGATCCTCTTTTTGATGACGATAAAACTAAAATTACTCCAAAAGTCAATCTGCCATCACCTTCGTTATACAAAAAGAAAGATACCATAAAACAGTCTGAAATCAATATGATTGAAAAGAAGGACAAGGTGAGAGCTACTCCTGTAGTGGTCTCTTCTCCAGTTCCTGTTGTTGTTGTTGACAGTAGTACTTTGATGCAGAAAAGTGTTTCAACAGACACAGTATCCACAACTGAAAACGCATTGAGCGGTGTGACTTCATCTGGTCATTCCTTTCCTCAAAGTTCGACTGCGGTTGAATATCGACTGACACCTGAGGTTATGCATCAACCTAAGCCTACAAAATTTGTTAATGTGGCGGACATTGACTACTCATCGATGCATAGTAGTCCAATTGAAGGACAACAAAACAGATATGGATACGGCCAACATTCTCAGAGCCAGGCATTTGCTTACAGGAGCTCGAAACAAGAATACTACGATATGTATAGTAAGTATTTATCTTCGATGTAGCCTTGATGTGCGTTGTCATCTAACTAATCACGTCTAGGGCAACAGTATCCTCAGCATGGTATGATGCGCAATATGGTACCTCGAGGATACTCTCAATACTCTAGTCCAATGAGTTCAATGTCGCCAGTCGCAGGATATGGAGCTGCACCTATGGTTATTCCTACAGTCCCAATGACTACACAATCTTCTATTCCTCCCAACACAATTGCACAAGAGACTAATGGAATGGTTTATTTTTACGATCCCATGCATTACTACTACACAGAAAACAGTACAATGC
>JAJLWK010000032.1:0-42385 GCA_030570675.1 Myxozyma neglecta | reverse complement strand
CTGCTGGCATCAAAACCTCTGGTATGTTTGCCTTATACTTTGATCAATAAAACTAAACTGACATTCAATTAGCCGAGAGCGGCCCCAACTACGACTGCATCATTCTCTAAATGTATCATACTTTTGAAAAGAGACGATGAAATCTCAATAATTTTTTTTTGACTTGCTCATTACGCAGCTTGAATAATATCTAATGAGTCAAGTTTAAAACATTCAATCCGGTTTATTGAGTTTCTGGTTTTTTTTTTAAGAAAAGTTGGTATAGAGAATTTGCAAGAAAAAACTTGATTTGTGAATTGTGTGTTGTTTAAAAATGGGTTTCCGCATATATTATTATCAGTTCTAAACTTGAAGATTGATAACTGTTTTATGTGCGAGTTATTTATTTAAACTCTTTCTTTAAATACAATACCATTGTAACATCTCAAAACTTAAACACCAAAAAAAAAATGTAGAAGATAATTGAAAAGCTCAGAAAAGAAGTTAATGAGAGTTCCTGCTGTTTATGTTCTAAAATAGTAAAGTTGAAGTTTGAAGCTGAATGCTTTATTCGCAGCTTCAAAATCAAGCTGTTTCTGTAGTCACACAAACTGAACAAAGTAAAGTTAGTTTCTTGATTAAAGAAAAATATGACGTGTTGCAGCGCGTTGATATTTCTTTAAAAAATTTAAATAAACCGGGTTTATTGGTGCTAAAATCGTGATCTAGTAAGGTAGCTACTCTGGAATTTAGTGTTTGTATTGATGCAGCAGCTTGGTACCACAAATTATTAACAAGAAGAATGGATTTAAAATCTAATAAGCAGATTGGCAGCTATTAAAAAGAAGATTGAGCCATTATTTCAATAACCATCTTTATATTGATTCAGATATTGCTCCTAGTAATTAGAAATGTTATAATCAACTCTCCTATTTCGGTCAAGTAATCAGTAGAGACAAGTAACATCAGTAATAATTGCGTCAAGATACTCTTACTTCTGATAGCCGATTATAGCGCAAATTTCCACTACGTACAAATTTGGTTAATGCCATAATTACGGCAAAGCCACTTTTGCAGTCAACTATTGTTTTCAAGATATTGTTCTCCGTGACATAATCTTAACTTTGTTATTTTGTACTCCTAATTCAAACTTATTTCTGTATTGCCGTAGAACAGTCAAATATATAAACAGCACTCTCAATCCGGTAAATTCTTTTTTCTTCATCCTCATCACTTGAAGTTAAAATGGAGTCTGCTACTGCTGTCATCAAAACCTCTGGTATGCTTGTCCAACAATCAATAAAAACTTTTTTTACTAATTCCTATGCAGTCGAGTCCGGTCCCAACTACGACTGCATTATTCTCTAAATGCACTACATCATCTATAACGACGAGATTATTTTTCGATTTGTTCACAGCGTCAACAGTCGAGCTCTACCTTCGTTCACGAATTGTTAACAAATGTTTGGAGATTGATTGGATTTTGAGTCAATTATAGCAAGAAGTACAATTTAAAAAATATGCACAAAAACCTGATTTGTTAAAAATGATGTTGTCTTAGAGGTTTTTTTTCACATCCTTTGGCAAAAGTTCGTTTGTTATTTTCAGATTGTCGAGGTGTGAGTTAGACAAATACTTTTAAAACAACGTTTCAATTAGCAAATCAGAAAAAATTACATATTTTTAAGAGCGTTTCTCAAAAGCCAAATTAATCTTAAAATCCCGATTCGCTTCAGTGTAGTTTCAAAGTAAGAAGTGTTGTAAAAGACTAATGGACAAGACTTGAAGAGGAAGCAGACCAACAGTTGAGCCGCATCTTTTGCGTTCCACGTGATATTCAAACCTTAAAGTCCCAACTGCTTAAAAAAATAAAAATTCAAACCTAAAGATGAACATAAAATAATCATCTTGAAGTACTATTTACAGCATCTACCATCAAGATGTCTGATACTGAGCCAGTAATGGCTTCATCGGAGGAAATAAAACTTGAAACTGATAATACTACGTCGGAGAAAGGTTCAGAAGGAGAGAACACTACACTGTTTGTGCGTTCACTTCCATTCTCTGCGACATCAGACTCGCTTTCAGATTTTTTCTCGCAAATATGTCCCGTAAAACATAGTGTTGTTGTCACAGATCACAAAACTCAAGAATCAAAAGGTTTTGGATTTGTTACTTTTGCACTTGCTAGCGATGCGAAAAAAGCTTTAGAAGAATGCCGGAAGACCAAATTTGATGGTCGTGTCTTAAATGTTGATTTTGCAAAGAAAAGAGAACGTAAAGTGGCACCCAAACAACGTGCGATCTACAACGATGAAGATGGAGCCGAAGACTCTGAGGATGAAAAAGAGATCAAAACGGGTAGCAATGGTGAGATAATCGAGCGACGAAGACCGAGACTCATTATTCGAAATTTGCCATGGTCAATTCGTGATCCTGATGAGCTTAGAGCAATGTTCATGCCCTACGGAAAAGTGACTGAATGCATTATTCCTCGAAAAGCTGGTGGTAGAATGTCAGGATTTGCGTTTGTGACTATGAGGAAGAAAGTCTCTGCTGAGAATGCTATCAAAGCCGTCAATGGAAAAGAAATTAATGGCAGACCTATTGCAGTCGACTATGCTGTTCAGAAGGATGTGTGGACTCAACATCAAAAGGATGATACCATAAAATTAGAACAGTCAGAGGACGAATCTGACGAGGAAGTCAAACTTGAATCGGACGACGAGGTGAAGATTAAGGAAGAAGATGACGTAGAGATCAAGAGCGAGCCCGACAGTGATATTGATATGAAACTAGAGGATGAAGACGCAGATGATGACGACGACGAAGAAGAAGACGAGGAAGAAGAAGAGGAGGAGGAGGACGAGGAGGAGGAAGATGAAGATAAAGACGAAGACGAAGAAAACGAGGACGAAAGCGCGGTTGCAAACGTTCAAACCACTCCGCGTGTTGACACCAAGACGACAACCACCGTTTTTATTCGAAATTTATCCTACGCTACCAACTCTGAATCTCTCAAAGCCCATTTCGAAAAGAATTTTGGTCCTGTGCGATACGCTCTTCCTGTAATCGATAAGGAGACTGAAATGCCTCGCGGTACAGGATTCGTTTGCTTTTACAACGCAGCCGATCATGCTTCATGTATTGATTCTGCTCCTAAGCAGGTTGCTGAAAACTCTATTCTTATTTCAGACGATGTGGATGCTCGCTACGTTCTTGACGACCGTGTGCTATCAATCACTTCTGCTGTCGATCGTGAACGTGCCGAAAAGCTGCAGACAGCAGGCGCTCAAAAACGATTGACAGCCGCAGGAAAAGACTCCACGCGTGACAAACGAAACTTATTCTTACTCAATGAAGGACGAATCGCCCCTGACTCGGAGCTTGGACAAGCAATGTCAAAAACAGATATGGATATTCGTCAACAGTCACTTTCGGCCAGAAGACAGCAACTGAGAAGTAACCCTTCACTTCATTTATCACTTACTCGTCTTGCTGTGCGAAATTTGCCTCGAAGTATGACAGAGTCGCAGTTGAAAGCTCTTGCGCGAAAGGCTGTTGTTGGATTTGCTGAGGATGTAGCGGCTGGAATACGTACTCCTCTGTCAAAAGAGGAACTGGAACGGTCGCGCGCAAATGACGAGCAGAGAGGACTTATTGGCAAGAAAAAGAAATTTGGAGTCGTCAAGCAAGTCAAGATCATTACAGAGGATAAGAAGACCAGTACAGGTCGTAGCCGTGGATACGGATTTATTGAGTATTCAAATCACAGAAGTGCTCTCATGGGTCTACGATGGCTCAATGCTCGTGAAATCGGTCCAAAGTATCTTACAACTTTACAAGCGGAACTCGATAGCATCGCTTCCAAGAAAGCTGGCGAGAACGAAGAGACCGACGAACCCAAGCCATTGCTCAACGCTCAGAAAGAGCGCAAAGGAAAGAAGCAGGTTATAAAAGAAGCTGAAGACTTGCGAAAGAGAAGACTCGTTGTAGAATTTGCTATTGAAAATATTGAAGTTGTCAAACGTCGAGAAGCAAGAGAGGTCAGAGCTCGTGAGAGAGCGGAGAAAAAGGCGAACGGAGAAAACGTCGATGACGACAAAGAGGAGGAAGAAGAGGAAGAAAAGGTCGCAGTATTTGGAAAATCTAGAGGAGGGAGAAGCGGAGACCGTGGTGGCCGAGGCGGCAGCCGTGGAGGGCGAGGTGGCCGTGGTGGACGTGGTGGACGCGGTGGAAGCCGGCCATCAGGAGATCGCGGCGATCGCCCAGGTTTCAATGGAAAACGCAAGCGTGAGGATGAAAACCAAGGAGGTCGAAACAAACGGCACAATTCAGGAAGATCCAGAGGCGGATTTAGAAAGTAAAAGTAAATTATGGTTTTTTTGCATAGTTAATGGAAGTGTTGGTTTTTTATCTCAAAAAGTTCTATGTACATTAATTCTATTTTATTATTACATGTCTTGTTATACAGTAAACCCATGCGCAAGGTCTATAACTGATTAAATGGGAAATAGAGGCCTACAGCCTCCGTCATTTGCAATATACCAGTTCTTATGCTTGTACTCCCGCTCTTCTGACGATCCACTACTTAGCTCGTAAACAACAATCATGTCCTCATATTCAACGACAAGCATTGACGAGTATAAAAACCAAACGTCAACAATCTTCCCGCATCTAATGGTATTAAGAGGCAATGTTCGTGACATCATTGGTGTTTCTCGATCTTGTAAATCATAGCCCACCAGCATATTCATGCATCTAGTGAAGGAATCAAGACTCTCATCACCGGTAAGACTGCTCTTGTAATTCTGGATATAATTCAAGATCCCACTTTCTGAGAGACAAAATAGACGAGCTGGACCGAAAGGCCGCACTTCAAGTAACCTCGAACCATCATCACTAAGTACATTCATCTGACGCGTGAGATCGTCATTGTCAGGCCAAAATGGCAAAACCGCCAGCAGTTTCGCAGCCTTTACGTCGTCTTCATCTTCACCCATATCCCGATTTGATAAATCAGTATCTTCGTGGTAATTCTCCTCATTTACTGGATCTTCCAGTATTTCCTCGTCATCTGCCAGACACATCAGCCAGAGTTGCTCAATTGTACTATCTGACATTCGACTATTTTCCAACGGTGTTCTTGCATTTTCTGGCACTAAAGATTCAAACGCTAGTTCTTGTCGCCAGAAATTCAACTCCTCGTCTCCTTCTTCCAGGTCCTCGTAGCCGACATCGAGTGTTCGTACATCTGCAAGATTTTGATTTCGTAGCGACTTTACACCCACAAAAAAGCGCGAAGAATTTAATCCTTGAGCACGTTCCATTTGGACATATCTTGTTTCTGTTCCACGAATCAAATCAGCAAAATAACTCCATATATCTTCCTTCTCATCCCAAGCTTCAGAGTTAAAACTGCGCATTACGATCGTTTCGTTCCAACCGCTCATCATCAACGCCCGATCACGGACTTGCAGAGATAAATTCAAATCTAACCGATAATGAGGTAAATCTAGAGCTTGTCCAGTTTTAAGGTTGATGATAGTCAACCCACCGAGTCTATTACATCCTAAGACTAGTACCTCGGCGTTCGCTGTTAGAGCAACGGAATGAACAGACGAAGGATATTGCTGTTCGAAAATGATCTCACAACTAGATTCGCGAGCTCGAGCTTGCATTTTCTCCATCGGAGTAATCTCATTCTCAATTTCCCCATCATGTAGTCGTTCAGTGATTACATCTAGTCCAGCAAGATTTAATTTATACACTTCCACATACGCGAAATCGAAAACAATAGCAAGAGATTTAGCATCACGCGCTAATACCACTTTTCGAGCCTTTCTATTTTGATTTGTAGAGAACACAAAAACATGTGTAAGTTTAGGCATAAATCGAAGTTTATGAGTCTTCAAAATGGAACTACTAGGAGAAACCAAATCGTACACTTGAATCATTCGTAAATTAGGCGTTGTTCGTAGATCTCTGAAAACTCTAACAAACAGTCTTCCGTCCGCGGAATGGGTTGAGCATTCAAAAACATGCGAACTGTATTCTTCATCAAATGAGCCGCCTTTATTTATTTGGGCGAGAGTGAAGAAGTTCAATCCAATAAAGCGACGACGAAGAATGTATAGATATAGATATAATAGCCAGCTCTCGTTGTTTTTACGCGTAGGCCATTGTGACTCCCCTTCATGTTTTTTTCCGCATCTAAACAAACTCAAATCAGCAAAATCATATACATATATCAATACAAAAAGCAAGCCTTACGAATGAGGTACCAAATTTAAAAGCTCTCGTTCTTTGGGTGTTCGTAGTAGACGCTGCCGAATATGTCTTGCAAGAACAGGGTCTTGATAAAGCAAGCAGTGAAACCGCCCATTTGTCTGTGAAAATCGCAAGTAAGAGTACGGATCCAGATATTCTATGACTGAGAGGAGTAGTTCATCTGGAAGCGATTCCATGGTCTGTTTCGCGCAGATAAATCACGATCTTGCCAGATCAAACCTCTAAATGCACTTCTATCCAAACTTATCTTGCTTCTAGGTAGACTTTAAACGCAGATATTTATTTGATTGTGAATTGAACAACCACATTCCTGCACTTGGGCATTTAAAGATCGCTGAGTTTTTCAAGTGGGGAGTTTTCCGTGTCAAAGATCAATTTTTGAGCGCCGCACAGCGGAGATCAAGTAAAGGTACCAAATTAACCTATACTGGTGACAGAAGCTCCAAGTTAACCTGTAATGATTTAGCGTTTTATTCTTTCCAATACTATACAAAATCTGGTGACAGAAGAACCCACTTTTATACGCATCAACTCCGATTAAATAGCACCAAACTTTGTTTGGGTACTGAAGTCAGGGTGCTCAAAAACTTTAATTTATCCGTCTGGTCTGGTCGCGCGTCCATCGATAAACATGATTATGATGATGACGATGCTTTGTTAGATCAAATTATCAGTTTTATTTTTGAGTTATTATGGGTTTTATACAGCTAAAAATTCTGCTACCATCTTTTGCATTATAAAACTGGGCAGCTTGCTGCATAATTTTCCTTTAGCAACTGTTGAGCCTATTTAGACAGAATGGCATCCACTACGGATTCAGAGCAGCCAGATTCCTTTCTCGCCAATGAGTGGACATCTGAGTCGTCTTTATCTGTAAATTCTCGTTCAAAGTCACAAAGTACACGGATGACGCCTCCAAAAATCTCCTCTCAAACGAAACCGCGAAAATTACCAGGGGAATCATCGCACATGCGTACGTTCTCAGAAGCCGTGGGAGAATTGTATACGACTGATTCAGATCTACTCGAGAATTTACCGTTTCGAATGAAGGATTTGAGAAGATGGATCATTTGTTTTGCTGCACTGGACTTCAATGTCAATATCGGACCGGAATTCGAGTGTATTTATCCTCCAGTTCAATTTTCTGAACAAGATTTGAAAACTATGTGCGTATGATTAGCAATAATATTGCTTAAATACTAATTTTTGTAGCTGCTTTTCGTCGTTTCCAGAGCAAAGTTACGCAGAGAATACTGAAACATTTCATACATTCCGCTTTAAATGCACTACACCTGAGCTTATATTTCCTTCCGCTGCGAACAATCCGCAACTAGCAAGAACATACTCCAGTCGGTACATATACGGCTATGTTTATTTCCAGCAAAAGTACGATACAACCAAAGCAAGAAATTACTCTCAAAAGAGTTTGACGTTGCTTTCACCGTATGAGTTCCCTTCATTATTTGAGAGTTGCGTCAGAAAAGCGGCGCAATTTTGCTTTGGCCCAGCGCTTTTTCCTACACTACAAACGGCCGCAGGACATATTGCTGCCTGGCCTGCACCAGAAGCAATCTTAAGCCGCTTTAGTTGGAGCAATTTAAATAGTGGACCCAATGGACGACCAAAGAAGCGGTTCATTGAATTGGCGTACTTAGGTGACAAGATACGGGTACAGGCTTCAGCTGCTGATC
Source organism: Myxozyma neglecta (assembly GCA_030570675.1). NCBI lineage: Eukaryota > Fungi > Ascomycota > Lipomycetes > Lipomycetales > Lipomycetaceae > Myxozyma > Myxozyma neglecta. The sequence continues at coordinate 34,424 of JAJLWK010000032.1, read as the reverse complement.
CTAGAATACCATTCGGAGAGTACAGCGAGACTGGTTTATTTTTATTTGGAAAAAGCGGGTCATGGGGAAATTTAATGCGACTACTTGAAGATCCTGCCGATCTTTATACAGTTTACGAGCATATTTTGCTGGGTTATTCATTGGGAGTTTTCGCAACAACACCAGCAGAGTGCAGTCAGTTTGTTGTGAACGCAGTAGACTTGATCAAACCTGTACCATACACTGGACTTATTAGAGAGTACGTCACGATGCATTCTGATTTAGAATCTATGAATGTATTGAGCAAAAACCCAGTTCCGGGAATTACAGGATTCACCAATCCATTTTTGACTCAAATAGTGAATAAATGTGAAGGGGCAGTGAGTCTGCTTGATCTATCTTTAACCGAACGAAAGATGCGGCCAAATGCAACTCAAGGAAAACTTCAAAATATGCCAACAATGAATGTCAGTTTTTTTCCTGTTTTACCAGATTTGATGCCATCAACTGCCTCTACTCAGCAAATGACCGTCGATTTATTATACCCAGTTACAGCTACCGTTCAATGGCAACGAAAATCATTCAGAAAGATGCTGACTGGCATGGGACTTTCAAAAGTTCCTACTTCGATGACTTCAACAAAGCCTAAATTGCTCATACGCGATAAGAAGTTTATGAAGAAGTTGAGAGTTTTGTCGTCAGAAGCATATTCTGAGCATGGTGAAAAGGAGCATGCAATAAACACTAAAATTGACAAATTAGTACGACTGCATTTCGCCAATTTAACAGCAAAAATCATGGCTCCCGTAAAACGATTCTTATTCGTTGCAGAAACATCATCTAAAAACTTCTCATATGCCGAATTTATTTATTTCCTTTCGCAAAGCGATGGAAAAGGTGGAAGTTCGATCAGTAGTACAACCATGAGTGGTGACGTTTTGAATGGGATGGTTGAAAGCAAAGGCAAAGCGGCTGTGAAATCTGTTCATTTATTTTCTACCTGGGCAGCACTTCCTCGAGAAGAGGACGAAAATGATGAGACTGTTATCAATGAACTCGGATCAGATGTTCACCACATGAGCATTCAAAACGAAAACAGTGCACATAACGAAGTACAGGACGAAGATGACGCAGAAGACGAAGATGAGAGAAAAGCAGCTGAAGCTAGCGCAGCGAAAGCTGACTTACAGAGAGAATTGTACGCAGAAGCAGTTCAACCTGACAAAGATGTGTTTGCGTCTCATGAAGGGGCGTTACAATTTTATACGGCGTTACTTAGATCAGCCAACTTTGAAGCGTGGTGCTTTATGTAGGCTCAAAAGATACAGTGACGGTTTTTACAATGGTTAAAGATAATTTGTACAATGTAAAATATTGTTAATAGTGATGTGCATAGACACACATCAGATTTTTTATTTCCTTATTTCTTTATTCGAAAAAATCAGTTGTGAAAGCAAATCCATGCCCATATAAGCCTATGAACTTTGCCGGTCTAATAACTAAAAACAAAACAAAACAAAATTAGGTACGAATCCCCCAATCCGAATTGAAAACTCCAAAGAAAAATTCGCCGGTGATCCCCTATATTCCGTGAACCCATATGATAAATAGCGCAGTTAAAAAAATCCAGTGAATGTATATAAGAAAGTAAATTAAATCATTGAACCGGAACTTCAATGCTACCATTATCCGCCCAGGGATTTAAACTGTAATCAGATGCAAACTCTTCGTAATCACTGCTGCTGCTGCTGCCAAAGAAACTTCGCATGATTTGCGTATAGGCAATATCAGAAGCAACGGTGACGGTCCCACTCACAGGAACAGAGTTGAGCGAATACGATGATGTAAGTAGAGAGCTTTCGTTCGTACTAGACTGCGATATAGAAGAAAGAGGAGGCGAAACGACGTTTGGAACTACTGCCTGCGAAAGAGGAATTCCAGCGGTTGCCAGCATTGCTGCATCGGCTTCTTTGATATCTGTTTCAATAACAATACCACGGAGAATATTGAGCTCGCGACAGATATGTTCTATCTCATCGCGAGACCTATCTCCTAAATAAACGCGTATCTGCATCTGACCACGAACTCCATATTTCACAGAGAAAGTGAATTCACCAACCGAAGACAGTTTTTGGAGATCACGTACAATCATCTCCATATTTTCAGCATTCGCTCTAGCCCAGTTTGGGAATGACTCGTTGACAGACTCAGATGAAAGAGTGCCAACTGAGCAAAACTCGAAAATAGGCGTGACGTCAAAAGACAGGCACGCGACTGACTGCGACAGAGAAGAGGCAGCAGTCTGACTCTCCTGCGGCAACGACACAGAAGTGAAGAAAGAAGAAGCGGCACTAGCTTGCTTGGGGACATCGTAGAAGTAAGCCATGACTTTGTCGTTCTTCTCGTTGAGAATAACATTGACTTTTTGGTTGTGAACATAGGACGGACCACATCTGTTCACGGATCCCGCAAGCTTCGTGGCACCGACTCCGGTAGCACAGACACCGGCAGACAGATTGGCGAAAACGTCTGCCATCGGGCTGACATTGTACGAGAAATGCCTGACAGAGGCTCTCGATCCCGGCAAGGCGTAGCCGAAAGGAGTGCGTTGCAGAGTGCCGCCAAGACGAGGGCGAAACACGGGGTGGGCAAATGTCGTACCGTGTCTAACATTTGAGAGGCGCGCAGAAAGCGACATGAAACGCTTCGGAGCAGCTGTGAAGGCCGCTGTTGGCTGCGGCTGCGCGAACGCATTGCGAACAAAGGCATCAGCAGCCCTCTTCCAGTCGCCCCGAGCAGCCCCGAAAGTCGTTCTCGATGAGTACCATCGTGACGAAGACGGTGCTGGACGCTGCGGCATGCGCGATCGCGAGCTCACCGGAACAGGAACTCGCACCGGGGCCAACTCGCGACGGCGGCCAAACAAGCCGCCTCCTCCGCCGCCGCCGCCATTACCTCCAGGCGGCCATCCTTCTTCAAGCGCCTCTCGAATCGCCTCGCGACCGGTCTCTGCAACCCGTCGCAGCACGTTCGAGAGGGCCTTTATCGCCCTCTCTGCGGGGGGCATTGTGTGTAAGTGTGTTTGATTGACTGAGTGCTAAGGTTGTGGAACCTCGAGATGTAGACAATTGAGGTGGTGAGTAATCGTGGCGCGCGCTGTTTTTGTGGCAAGATTACATCATCTGTCACGTGTATTTACTACTGAACCTTATTATATTCGTGTTTCAATTCACGTGTAATCTAAAATGAACTTCAAGATGACAGAAATGACAATTGGAGTAATGCTTTGTAGAACGTAACGATTCAGCCAGCCTCCAAAAAAAGCGATGATACTATTTTAAAGCAACTTAATTAAATACTCTTGTGATACAAATTTCAAAGTCAAACCTATCGTACAATCTTCATCTATCCCAAACACTCTATCGTAAACCAGGCACCCCGTGATATCGTTCCTCTCTCTCAGCCTTAAACATCATTTGTAAAAAATACTCATTGGTGTCTTTGTCATAGTGTGTCCAAAATTTGCCCGGCCGTCTGTCAATTTCCTTATTGGGGATTTTGAATGCCACAGTCTCGTAAGGTTCCGCCGCAACAAGTAGATATTGAAACCGCTTATTGTCATTCGGATTTTCTATTTTCTGTTCAAATGCACTCATAAATCGATGCCGAGGTTTAATCTCCGTACTGATCTCTGGATATTGTAATTGGAACCGTAGTCCTTTCTCTTGCGTTACCGGATCTCTGATTTTTGTAATTCGATATCCTGGACGACCAATCTTAAGCAGATTTTTTCGTACTTGTACAGATGTAGCGCCAACTCCAGCTGCTGCTCCAGTTCCATTCGTTATTAAAAGTCCAGTAACTGGATCAGTCCGACCTTCACGCTGGTCTCTGGCTGCGCGGCGGGCAAGGTTAGTTTGATGTTTTCGGCCCTGGGTGTGAGCAAGATATGATCCGTCGTTAACGTGGACTGTGAGACATAACTTGCACTCAAAAGATCCTAAATGATTCTTGAAAAAATACGGATCCTTCTCAATATCAATCGTTTCGAGCGCGAGCTTGCGCAGTCTTTCACGACGATCTGCATTTGTTTCGCTGAATCCAGCAACACCACCACCTAAAGTATAATCAATAAAAAACTTCTTATGAAATAATTTCTAGCAAAGCACCTACCTCCTTTTTTTGAGCCTGCTCGGTTCTGATAGTCCATGATTACTATCAAACACTGCCAATCTTTATTCTTCTTCTGTGGCTCTTTCGTTCAGCAATTTTATCAATACCCTAACCACGCTTTAAGAATTATCGTAGTTTTTCCTATGCTTCACTTTTTGATATCAGCTTCTACAAAAAAACAGCAGATTTCGTCAAGTTCGTGGCGTCAAAAAATAATATTCTGTACTTTTCTCTATTTACAAAATTTAATACTGCAAAGTTTCTCGACCCTTTTTTTTTCTTTGGCTGTGTCTGGTACAGAACTTATATGTGTTGCTCGGCTTAAAAAAATCTTACAATGGCGCCCGGACTAATCCGCTGCAACATGTCTATGCACATTCCTTCTTCTACCTGCGCTGCTCCTCTTACTATCCTCCATGCCGCTAGGAAAACCGACAGCTTAAGGTGTTCAATTGTTGTATTTCATCTAAGCGGAGTTAGGAGGAATTCATCGTTAAACAGCGGTGCATATGATTTCACATCTTTTATTCCCAACAAAGACGAAGGTGTTCGGCGTCCACGACTAGCTCCTCGCAAGCCTTCATTTATAACCAAAGAGTCTGATAAAGACAAAACTACTTTCTCAGGTGATAAAGAAGGCATTGGCGCGAAACCCGGAAGTTTTGTTTCTTCATTCGCTTCAGTTGGAAAATCTGGACGAGGAACAGAACTAATTGACTTCATTGGTCGGTCTCCCAAATATCCTGATTCAAGAAAACCACAGCCACGAGCAAGTGCTCTCGATGCATTGTACGTACATTCACGTGGATCTTCAAAGAAACTATTCAAAGATATTGCCAATTCGTCACCGAGTCTACCGAGTACACCTAAAGTACCACCTGGGGCTCGAACAGGTTCACGAGAGCCATACCGACCTGAGCGATTACTAAACATGAAGAGCTTTAGTGCAGCATTAGCTGGTCTTGCTAATTCAAACAAAAACAAGCGGACGTCTATTTTGACAAAACTAAAAGGCTCCATGCATCAGGCTCAACCTGCTCCAAATTTTGCTTTTGAAGAGTTGTACGCTGAAAACATTCAAGCTCCTACGCAAAGCACTTCAACGAAAAATAAAGTGTCGAAATTTTCCAAAAAGAAAGGTGCTGGATCATCCACTTGGTCATGGGCAGCTAACTGTGATGAAACTATGGCTTTACCGGATAACGAGATTGTTGACCTCGTTTCGTCTGACAAAGAGTACCGAGCAGATATCACTTTTAGAACGGCTAGAGATTTATGCCCTGATAATAGTGTGCTGGTCACGATTAACAACGACGCAGATGGAATGGGCAAACGCATTCTCAGATTCATGTTCAAGCCTGAAGGCTATACAGACGTATCAAAAGGCAAAACCAAAACGAAAAAACTATCAGCTGCTCCTAAAGAGATACCAATTTCTTGGAGTATATCTGACAATGATTTGTCAAATCAAAAAAGACGCTCAATTGAATCAGCATTTTCCAAAAGTGCTCAAGTACATATCGTTTGCGGAAAAGTCACAAAACAGCGAAACGAAGTATTTGTTAGCGATGACAGAAAACAGGAAGTCATGGATTCCCTTATCACTCTATGCGCTGAACTCAACGCCAAATTGTTAAGTACCGAACATGACCAAACGCGAGTTATTTTGAAATTTAGATTGCAAAACGTTGAAGATCACAGTCCTTCATCGCAGATGATTAATGATCATAGCGATTATCAAGAAGCAAGCGCTGCATCTTTTTGATCACTTTTCCTATGGAATATGAAGGGCTCTCAATTATACTACAATGGGAAAGATGTCAAACTAGCTTCTGGAATATGTATATATTATTTGATACTAGCTGCTTAAAAGGTAAAAGGATTGGAATGCGCAGAGGGCTCTGAGTGCAACTGCGAACTGGTCTGCGGAATCCCAGAGACTGGTGCCGCTCGCTTCCAGCTTTTATGAAACCTTAATTTGCGTGTCGCAGTTTCATCAATTTGACGAACTGTAAGTTTGATCAGACTTCTCAAAAGACTATCTTATCGTTTAAACTTAAAATATGTAGTAAATTTTATTGATTTGAAAATTGGTATATATTCTGGCTATGCCATTTTTATTGAACAAATTAGTTATCGCTTGAAATTATCCCGTATAAACGTCTACCCCGTATTTTTATTCATATCTTTCCGTGCGTTTGCTTAGTAGAAAGTAGCAGCCAACTCAAGGTCATCAGCGTTAAGCAAGTCAGTTCCAAGACCGATGAGCTGTCTGTAGAGAGTGTTACGGGTGGAAACGGGCCACCAAGCGACCTCCCAGAAACGCGTGAGGATGTTCTTCTCGTGAGCCTCATCAATGACCTTCTTGACTAAAGCGTACTGGGTCTTGTTAAGTCCAGAAGGAGCAATCTCTCCGACGAGCTGCTGAAGAGATCCCGAAGCAATGGGGTTAACGGAGCGGGGGTATGAGGCGTTAAGGTTGGAGATAGGACCATCGTAGAAGTAGAAACGCTCAGTGTGGTTGATGACGTAGTCGTAAGGAGTGTTTCCAGTACCGATAATGGTGATGGGTCCAAAGTTAATGTCACTGCCGTTAACGGTAGTAAGGTATCCCTTGTCGTTCAAAGGCTTCAAGGCATCAACAATGTAAGGCCAGGTAATCTCACCATCGGTCTTGACATCAACGAAGAGGTACAGAGTCTGACCGGAGTTGGTGTCCCAAACACCGCTATAGAAAGTGGTTAGTGAAACACAAGCGGCCAGTTATGTCAACACTTACTTAGGGCTAGTCTGGTCAGCAGTGAAAGTGTTGTTGGGGTTGTTTTGGGTGAGGATGTCCATGAGAGGATCAAGGTACAAGTTGGCAAAAGTGCGCTGAGAGTTGAGAGCAGCCTCGTGGTGACCAACGTAGATGGTGCTATCATTCTCGTAGTGCCAGACATCAGCCTCGACAGAGATGACACCGAGCGAGAGAGCAGTGTAGAGAGGAACATCACGCCAGTAGTCGTTGTGAGAGTGAATACCCTTGCAGAAGATGTTACTAAAATCATAATCAGTCTTAAATGCTCAAATATAAAACTTGTTCTATACTTACCGGGTGATGTCCGAGGAGTACTTGGAGTTAATACCACCCTCGAGAGAGAGAAGCTGAGTGGCAATGGGGGTAGCCGAGGCAACACCAGCAAAGACGGCAGCAGCAGCAATGTAGAATTTCATTTTGAAGGTATGAACTAAGTAAGGAGAAGCGAGTATACTTGTGTCTGGAAATCAAAAGATGTTGCAGAACAAGGCTAATTTATACTCGAAAACTGAGCACACTCTGAAGACCTGATTCAGGTACTACGAGCAATATCAACAAGGTTTCTGTATAGTTTCGGCTTTTTTTACAAAAGCTAGATTCGCATACAGCAAGTATGTAAGTACCTAATTCTACCCGAACGGCTCCATCATTACATTGTAAGCGCGGATTGGCGAGCCCACGACTAAGCTGGATGTCAGAACCGTGCAAGCAAGGCGTGGGGATGATCCGTCTATTCGGTTGGCTGAGCCAAACCCTAAACCGATACTTGTTGCTTGAGCCGCTTAATATGTGGCTTGTGTTTGCAGCGGGATGTCTCTTGTACAGCTGGTGCCAATCGGAGGAATGGTTCAAGCAACTCAATGTACCCTGATCCGAGCTTTTAGTATAGTACTTTGTATATTTTTACAACTTTTAATAACTGTAAGCTAACTGTCCAATGGTGTTAAGGCCTTGATTTGAGTATGAGAGGTACTTCATCGAATCTCATTTATCTCGTGTCTAGACTTTTGAACTTTATCGTATCTTTTATATTGAAAGATTCCTAGTTATAGCAGTTCCTATGTATGTTCTGTTTAGACTCGTAGCACAAGAGCTTAAACTTTATGAAGATAGTTCATATGTTTTTTTCTACGATGGTAGAATATAATTTCATCCGAGTAGTTGATGCTATATGATTCAGTTTTGGTTTCTTATAGGATTTTGAAAGCTCTAACGGCTGTCAGTGGTCTACTATTAGCTTTGTCTTTAATTGCAACAGAATCATGTTGTTTATTTGTCAATGTAAACGTCTCCTCAAATCTGATGACATAGATTTCATCAGGCGGTTTAACGTCAAAATCGTCATATTATATGAGCAGTTATAAAATTGATGTTACCAAGAATATCTGCAAATATACTTCCACTGTAAATTTCGAAATCAATTTTGAGCATCTACCTTCCAATTTAGTGAATATTTTGAAGTGCGTAAGCGCGTGAGTTTCAGATTAAGCACAGTCTCTTCAATCTAATTGGATACTGGAGAAAATTACAAATTAATTGTAATCTTTTTTGAATTTAACTGTTGCTTTTAGTTGTCGATGCTGACATACTTTTGATAAGCACTCCGCAACAAATATAAGATATCAATAGACAACGTACCTAGATGATTTGTCAATTGATAGTCTATTGTAACAAAAACATTCATGAATAGAAGCGTGTGATATTTTGAGGAAAAATGGTGCCGAGAAGTCATTTGGATGATTAGAATATGAAGTTTAGTTTTCTATAGCGTACATGAGACTCATTATTCTGCTATTTGTCAATCAGCAAAGATGCAGTTTGTTACCCTCTAAAGTTTTGTTTCGGTCCTCTTTTATTCGGTTATGATCGTGCATTGAGATACCGCTGGCCCTCACGCAATTTGCGCATCTCAGCACGAGCATCATCAGTGACTGTTTATACCATTTAGAATCACATATTTAGAGAGTAGTATTTCTGGTACAACATGCGTTTATTGTAGAACACTCAGAACTATAGCGTAACTGAAATAAATAGCTAGATGATTAAGTTTAGAATATAGTAGCTAACGTCAAGACAAGGCGACTTTGAGCCATGCAGTAGTAGTCTCAAATAAGCTTTGCAACCTTATTTACGCGAGCCTTAGATATCGCCAGCAAAAAAATTCCGCAATCAGAAATACTCTCACGATGCTCGAAAAAACAACAGTGCTGCATAAACATCAATAATGCTTACATACTTTGTATTCTGAAATTCTTTATCAGATTGTGAGCTCTAGAGCATTGTGATAATCTTGAAATAACGAACTGTTTATGATTTTACTACAAAATTTCTGTTAGCCTTACTACGATACAGTCAAGTAACAGGTGCATGCATTAAACTCATGTAGAAATCGCTCAAAAGCTGTGGTGCTGATATTGCAAAGTTAATCATACCGGCTGTGTAGGTTTTGACTGAGCTGAACTGTTAAACTCATAGTCATTACGGGAAATTACAACGTCTTCTTCATCGAGAAAACAAAACAGACGTACGAGCCACGTTTTCACATTCAAAGCCTCTATAGGGTTTACCGGTTGAGTTTAAAGCTTAAGCTATGATTAGCAATCTTGGCAAACTGTATTACATGACTTACTATATACATAGAAACTCTAAACATAATCGTCAATAGTCAACTTCCCGTATTCAAATTTAGGATTCTGTCTCTTACCCATTTCATTCTTCATAAGTTGACTAACGTTAGTCAACATGCCATAGAATATTAGCAGCTGCTGCTATCAGTTGGGAAGATTTTGATAACCAGTGTATACATTATTTGTAATATTGGTTGCACACTTCCATCTAGATAACGGTAATCTCCCCAAACCCTTGGGTTATATCTTCTCTTATGCGATCTCCTAATCCTATCTTTCTCTCCTTAGTCTTTTCTAGGGTGTTTCCTCATACAAAGAAACATCTACTCTGGAGTTTAGTGGATGTATTTAATAGTACTAAATATATGTCTGCTCTACTATTACAGTATTAACTATGTATTGCAGTCTTTGATAAACCAATTAACATTTCTATTCTACCATAATGCTACAAACTATGCAAAACATTTAAATTGGCCAGAAGGCTACAGAATCATAAAAGTTGCCATTTATTTAGTAGATTAGCCAGCTTATTGTGAGCTAATTAGGATCTTTTTTAGATATTGCTGAGATTTAGGCAAATAACTAGAGTGGATCTATACATGAATTTAGTATATCATCTAGGGCGATACATATATACTTTCTGATACATTTTTATAGTTAGTCGTGCCAAAGCACGCATCTAACGTCTTTGAACAAGTACCGCACTACAAGTTCGATAACTCAGTAGTATGCTAACGAAAGCGACCCTATTCTACAAAGAGAAAAGTAATTTCTGTCATTTAGCAAGCAAACCCCATCTACTTAGCTGAAACAACAAAGAAGTCCTATCACGTATGAGGCTTCATAACATTTTCAACAAAAGTTGTAGCTTATACTGACGAATATAACTCAAATTAAATGGTATTACATTGGACCACCAACTCCACAAACTGTAATGTACAACGAGCATACCTGATTAAGGTAAATGCAATGCTATAGGCAGCAATAGTAATAAAACTTAACGTCTACTACTTTGTTGACTAAGTCGATTTTCTTGTGAATGCGTACGCGATTGCGCAGCTTGACGTATGTCCTGATTTTTGAGAGTTATACTCTTGGTCTATAAAAGCATCTGTTAGTACACTCAAGCTACACTTTTCATAAAATGACTTACCATATGATTGACTTTGTAGATACCAACCAGTTGTTTTGCCAGTTCAAACATATTGTTCCGAAGAGAAATAACAATAAACTGTGCATTCTTTGTCCTCTCTTTAATATAATTGGCAACAATAGAGACATTTCTGAAATCCAAAGCGGCATCAATTTCGTCCATAACATATAATGGAGTTGGTTTGAAGTGATGAAGTGCAAACACAAGAGCAAGTGAGCTAAGAGTTTTCTCACCACCGGACAGATTCGAGATATTTTTCCAGCTCTTTTTAGGCGGCATAACACTGAATAAAATGCCTTCTGAAAACGGATCTAAACTATCAACGAGCTCTAGTTCGGCATTTCCTCCCATAGTAATCATCTGATACATTTCTTTAAGCTTAATAGAGATTTGACTAAAACCTGCCATAAACTCCTCAAGACGACGGTTGCGAAGGTCTTCGTATCGCTGCTTGATGGCATCGCGTTTCGCAACAGCATCTTTCAGATCAGCATCTCTAGCAACGGATTCCTTTTCACGTCGTCGATACTCTTCAAGAACTGCAAGATCAATATTAGTTTTATCAGTTTTCTCCTCAAGTAAAGCTATTTCAGCCTTAAGTTCTGCGCTATCCAAATCCGCAAGTTCATCCTCGCTATAAACTGGCAAATCTGTTTGCATTTCATCATCGTCGCCAATACTATAAACCGAGAGCTCAGAAAGCTTTTCAGTCCAATGCCTCAATCGCGATTTGTTCTCCCTAACTTCTTTTTGATGAACTTCAATTTTGTTTTCCAGTTGCATCTGAATTTTTCTAAACTCATTAATCTCATTATTTCTTTCCTCAGCATTTGCTTTGATTTCTTTAACCTTTTCTTGCATCTCCTCAAGAGCAATGGCTGCGTCATTAGCCTCTTTTTCAAATTTACTAGCCACTTGCTGAACATTCTCTAGTTCTTCCGAAACCATTTTTGCCTCAACCTCCACTTCAGCAAGCTCTTTCTGAGCTGAGACAAGAACTTTATTTTGTTTGGCGGCCTCTTTTTCAGCTTTCACTTTGGCCATTTCACTGTTAGAGATCTGCTCGTTTCTTATGTCAATCTGCTGCTTAATGCCATCAACTTTTGATTTTTGAATTCGTAATTTGACACCACCAATCTGCATAATTTGCTCTTCAAGTTCTCTAATTTCTTCTTGAATTGAAGACGATTTTTCACGAAGCTCATCAGCTTCTTGTTGCAATGTTGCAATCTTCGTTTGCAAGACCTTAACTTCTGAGTTTTCTTTTGCGTTAGATTCTTTTTCGGATCTTAAGTCACTTAACATCTTCTTTGCATCTAAAAGATGGGATCCCATAGCTTGAATTTCCAAATGTATTTTGGAAATTGATAACTCAAGTTTGGGTTTGCGCTTCTTTAAATCTCGAAGGGCATCTTCCATACTATTGACTTTGTTTTGCTCCAGATCAAGTTGCTGTTCGGACCGAGCGTATTCGTCCTCTAGTTTATTCAAGTCTTTCTCAGAAATGGCATCTGATACTTTACTTTTCATCAGCCCTTTAGAGACTCTAGTACCTCCACCACTCATGGTTCCTGAGGTATCAATTAATTTGCCATCTAAAGTAACAACTCTCCACCTTTTTTTACCAAACGCGATTCTGTTAGCTTGGGCCATATCTCTTGCAACAAGTGTATCATGTAGCACGCTGTAAAATGCCTGAGAGTATTTAGGATCTTTTGGTTTCACGAGATCAAACAAACGCGGGGCGTTTTCAGGCGTCTCAATTGGTGAGAAGTCGCGTTGTGGTAACTTATCCAGCAGTATAAACATTGCACGTCCGAGATTATTTTTTCTCAGGTATTCAATACAAGCTTGTCCGGTCTCGACATTTTCGACGACTAAGTTATTCAGCGCAGGGCATGCTGTGGAAATTGCGACATCAAAACGCTCATCAATTGCACCCAAGTTTCCTAGTCTTCCTTTGAAGCCATTGATACGCCCAGAAGCTTCAAGCCGCTGAAGATTAGACAGAACTGCTCCTTGACTTTGGGACGCAGCTATCTGATCTCGGGCTTCCAGCGCTCTTTGACAAATAATTGAGTTGTTTTGACGCATTTTATCCAAGGCCGATAAAGCTTCGGAGCACTCTGCTTCACCAAGAGTTATTTGCTCATTTACGTGAGCTAACTCGTTCTGCAAATTCTCTAGTTCTTGCTCCTAAAAAAGCGTTAACAAAGAAGCAAATTGAAACTAGTTTAAGACTCACTTTCGCTCGACCGTTAACTTTAACCAGTTTGATTTTCTGTTCCTGATCGGCAATTGCAGCTTCATCTGCAGCAAACTTGTCAAGAATAATCTTAAGTGCACTTTTTGCTACATCCAGCTCCGAAATCTTTGTGTTGATTCTATCATTCCAGGGCTCTAACAATTTTTTCTTCTTCTCAATCTCTTCCGAGATACCCTTGGTCTTACCTTCTAAGCTCTCTTTGATATCTTCCAGTTTAATTTCTTCGATTTCCATGGTACCTTGAAGCTGTGAAATCTCATTTGAGAGTCGTTCAATCTCTTCACTGTAATTAACTGTCCAGCCAGAAGAGCTGTTGACTGAAAGCGTTGAACTAGCAATAAGTTTTCCTAATTTCTCTTGCTTCAGAGCAACGTGCTTTTTCTTTTCAGTCAGCTGAACAACATCACGCTCATGCTTAGCATGTGCTTTGGCCGCAGCTTTAGCTTGAAGCTGAAAGTTTTCTAGTTCCTGTACGGCTGTTTTATATGTGCTGTTGAGCATAGTAATTTCATCCTCGTTTGACTTGTTATTTTTCAGTTGCTCGTCCAACTGAGCAGACAAGTTGGCCTTAACAGCTTCATTAGTTTTTTTTTCAAATAATACAATTACGTAAAGATACTTACCAATACTTCTTCTGTTACTGCAATATTCTGTTCGCTGGTAGCAATGTATAATTGGTACAAAGCATTCCTTTTCTTAACAAGCTCGTTGTTGTCATTGACGTAGTTCATTGCAGCTGCTTTTGCATCCTGTAATATTATGAGTACAATCAGACAACAGCAACTCTTGCGCGTCATACCTCAAGTTTAGATTTTTCTTTTTGAACGATCTCCAAACGGCCGAGTTTTTCATGGCAAACTTCGTTTAATGACTCCACTTCCACGGCCGATTCATCAATCAGTTTTTTGTATCTTGCAGTACCAATTATGTCTTCAAGGTATTCCAAAAGTCCATCATCACTTTCACTTTGAGCTTTGGGTTTCATTTGAGCAATACTTTCTACTTCGCCCTGTAATATCAGAAAACGCTTATGATCGAGATCAATTCCACGTTCGCGTAAAAGAGCTGTGACTTCGCTATAGTTACTGTCACGATTATTGATGGTATATTTTGAGGTGTTGTTCTTGAATGCACGTCTGGTCACAATTAAAGCGGAATCTGGAACAACGCTTGTGGTGCCGTCAGGCTGAATTTTGTCAATTCATTTAGTTCCCACGGCGGCAAAAAACACAACTTACATGATCAATAACATCTTCAAAATGAACTTCAACGCTGCATTGATTTAGATCTGGATGTGTAGCAGAGTTATGTATAAGAGCCGATAACTTGGCTTGACGCATTTTGCTAGCTCGAAAACCAAACACAAATAGTAAGGAGTCAATCACGTTGGACTTTCCTGATCCGTTGGGACCGACAACGGCAGAAAAAGACTATTTGAATTAAAAACAAACCAATATCTCTAAAATATTAAGGCTTACCCTGTGAAAAGGGCCAACTTCTTGACGGCCAGCGTACGATTTGAAATTGTTTAGGATCAAGTTTTTGATCACTAATCGCTGCTTGGGATTATCGGCTGGTGGAGCAGCTTCCTCTTTCAGAACACCATCATCCAACTCATCAGCTGGTGTAATTTCTTGATTAAGTTCAATATGAATAGTTCGATTCTGAGGTAACGAAGAAGCAAGACCTATCGGAATGGGCTTAATTTCCGGTTTCGGCATCTCTGTTAAAGTTAAGCTTGATACAGGTGTATTATCTCGATCATTCTTATCAACTTTCGAAGTTGGAGATTGCAAAGTCAGTCGCTGCAACTGATCGGCGTTTTGAGACGTAGGACTATTAAGATCATTTCTGTTGAGTATTGATACGGAACGCGGTCCCAGAGGAGTCCTTGTTGGAGAGATCGTTTCATCTATGCTGACAACACTGATTGATTCGTCTCGTGAAAGTTCATCCTCGCTATTATCAACAGCCATTTTGGTTCGACGAGTTCTTGTAGAAGAAGCTTTAGGTTTAGATCTAGAAACGGAATCAGGTTTTCTCGATCGCGTCGCTTTTGAAGCAGAAATCGCTGTTGAATCAGTTTCAGAAGCCGTAGTTGATCGCGTTAGACGCGTAGATTTGGTAGCTCTTGAAGCCATGTTTGAAAAAAAACTTGCACTCTGCGATGTGAGGTTTTATGTTCATGAAATTCGAACGCGTTCAAGCAAGCATGTCAACATTACTAACTTGGAGTCAAAAACACCAAAAACATACATGTTGCTATGGCAACTGGATACACAATTTCAAACCAAATGGATAGCACAGTAAGCATACTTAAATGCGCATTAGGTTTATTAATAGAGCTGCAACCTACAGCATTATCCAATCTCTCCGTTATCAACAAATCTATTCGCTTGACAATCTAGAAGCCCAAATTTTTTGTATGCACACAAACTGGATCACATGATCAATATTACGTACAATCAGATTACAGCTTATCGGGTTAGGGCATGTGCTTGAAGTTAAACAAGAAGGGTCTTGTAGTACTCCGCGCCATGTAGATTAGAATTACCGTAATTAGAGATCAGAAGTTTAGAAACTTATTAGCTCTCGAAGAGGGAACGCCATCTACGTGAAATAAATCTTCAATCAATAGATACACTGATTATCAACATATTAAAAATGGCAGATCCGCAAGCTCTATTGCTAAAAGTAAGCACTCTGTTTCTGACTAGATGAATGATTATCGACGATAGTGATTGGAATACCTGAACTGATCTATTCGCAGGCGGAGAAGAAAGCTTCATCGTCGAGTTTTTTCGGAATGCTTTCTAGTAGCTCGAGATACGAAGAAGCTGGCGATTTATATATTGAGGCCGCAAATGCCTTTCGATTACAGAAAGACTGTACGTGATGAATATCTAATATGTTTCGGAGTCACCAATTACTGACCGAACAACTCTATAGTAGCGAGTGCTGGGAAAGCATTTGAAAAAGCTGCGGAAATGCAGCTAAAATCAGAGTCAAAAGATGAGGCTGCAAACACATACGTTGAAGCGTATAAAGCATATCGAAAAGTCGACCCATCAGGTACGCAGAAATCCATTCGTTGGCTGCATTAGACATTAATTGATTATTTAGAGTCTGCTCGTCTTCTGATCCAAGCCATCACAATATTCACAGCCAAGGGTCAATTTCGTAGAGCAGCTACTTACAAGCAGGACTTAGCAACACTATATGAGGTTGATTTGGATGACTTAGAACGTGCCATGGACGCTTATGATGATGCTGGAGAATGGTTCTCAACTGATGGAGCTGAATCGTGAGTTTTCTGAATTAGACTTAGCAAATCAAATGTATTTACTAACTTTTCATGAAGTTTAGCAAACAAGGCTTGGCTTAAGGTAGCTGAAATTGCAGCATTGCGAGAAGATTATCCCAGGGCCATTGCAAAGTTTGAAATGGTTGCACGGAACAGTCTCAATAATAACCTCACAAAGTGGAGCGTCAAAGATTACTTTTTCAGATCTGGGTTATGTCACATTGCTAACAAGGTATGTTACGTCGTGATTGTAGATTCATTTAGGCAAAAATTCTGACAAGTATGAAGGATATAATTTCTGCGAAAAGAGCGATAGAAGAGTATGCAGATGCTGATCCCTCATTTTTCCAAACCAGAGAGTTTGTTCTGCTGCAAGACATCATTTCTGCGTGTGAAGACGGCGATCAGGAGAGATTTACCGATAAAGTCTTTCAATTTGATCAGTTTTCGAAGCTGGACAAGTGGAAAACAACGATATTATTACGCATTAAGAACTCTATTTCGGAAGAGGATGAAAACATTCTGTAATTTGTGTGTTACATTAAAACACTTTTGTGTTCAATAAACTTGCGTCTTTTTTGATTATGGTCGAATTTATGATTTAGGCGATGTAAAAGAGCTCTTATGATGAAAATATTACAAAATAAATTAGATAAAAATTTGGCACAGTATCTTCTAACCTTATAACACCTCTCAAAAACATAACTTTTTCAAGTATTGCACATTAAAATACTGTAGCCGACAAAAAGATCAAAAAATGCTATGAAACAAAGTGAAACAATGCCCATCAGTCTTTCGTACTCTCCTTTAAGTTGATGTAATGCATTCTATCATACACAGTTCGTGCACGCAGGTACGGGTCTAAACCGACATAATCTAACTTTAAGCGCTTAGCGATACCCAATCTTGTCTCTTTCTCATCATTCGACGATGAATAGATCCAGTTCCAAGTTGCGTCTTCAAACTCCCGCACAATCTTCGCTCTAGCCTCAAGCAGCTTTTCTCTTGTTTCGACATCTTGTAACAAATCATCCTCACCAGATATTGGCTCAATGTATTTGTATTCCCAAGTGTCAGCACCCCCAAGTTCTTTCCACAATCGATCGCGATGAATAAACTCAGAGAGCTGATCAACGTTACGCACGAAATGAATTTTTGATGCCACAACAGGATCTAACCATCCTTTGATGATGTTCCAAATACCTTGGAAAATCCATGGTGCTTTGTAAACCAAGCAGACACCAAGACTCTCGGGATAATGAGCTTCAAAGCATTTAATCATAAATTTCACAGGAGCATAATCCATGTTCGCCAGCTATGTAATACCAATATGTCAGTATTTTTATACTTAACGATACAAAAGAAGGGAAAAACATACCGAAAAGTCACTCAAGTCAAAAATGACGGTAGCAGTGTCTATAGGGTCTTTAAGACACATTCGTGCAGTCTCGATTACGTAGATTGTGTAACGATTCAGTGCATCCTCGGACTGATCACCCTGCTTATGAAGACGAGCGCGTACCACGCAAATGGGTCTGCCAACTTTATCTGTACTGTGCAAGTAAGACTTTCCTAACCGTAACTGCTTCAAAAATCCCTCGTCATGTTCAGCAAGAGCAGCCCCCTCGCCCTTGAACATAATTGACTGTACATCAACCTCTTTTAGACGCCAATGCATTGTAGAAACCATCATCACAAGGGCCTTTTTGACGTCCCACTTGCGTGCTCTTAAAAAGCGAAGAAGTAGACCATCCGGATGATCTGCTTGTACCATACTCCAAAACGCGACACGAAGCTCTTCAGGTGTCATTTCAGCTAAAGCGGCCTTATACTGCTTTGATTGACCATATTTGTCATTGTCATCTATATCATTTGTACTCCCGACTGTTGGACTTGAAATTGTTGGATTGCTAGATTTATCTTTCTCTGAATGTTGTTCCTTATCTTTCTTCCTAAAAACACCAAATCGTTTCTTCTTTTTCTCACCATTGCCTTGAGAAGTTCCGGCTTCAGTCAATGTTTGAGTTCCATTCAATGATTTTTCTGTTGCAACTCTCGAAACCGCATGTGATTCCTCCATCAATGAAGGTGGAGGTTTGACACCAAACGTTTTCATGACAAGAAGCCAAAACTCTTTAAGTTTGGCCTCCTGCTCTGGCGTTAAATTGCCAGGACGACCCGGTGCTTGGTTCGCAGGTGGCATATCGAATGGAGGGTATATAGAAAGAAAGTCAGGGCTGGGTGGGTAACGAAGCGCGGCTTGGTAGATAGCAATTGCCTGCGATGGATGACAATCTCGGAGACGATCGGTAAACGAAGCAGAATTTTGGTTCGAGACCGCGAAAAGAGTGGCGCTGAGAGTAAATGCAGTTGGTCTAAACAGAAGAGTTGCAGGATTCGGCTTAGTCGCTTTGAAAAATAGATCAAAGAAATATCGATATGATCTGTAACCCATGAAAAGACGACAAGCACTAGACCAAATATACCCAATTTGCCGTTATCCACTTGGGAACGAAAGTACACTGGCACAAAATAATAGTGCTTAATACCCTAAACTTCATACTGTTTTGTCATCTCAAAATATAAAGTTTAGATGGAGAAGGACAAATCTATCGAGCGATGGTTTTGTGTTTCTCTTCGCACGTCCCACTATACGAAAGAAGTTGATTTTCTCAGAATCATGGTTTATAACTATCTTTTTGAGCGCAAAAGTTCTCTGGAAACGCGCTTTTTACTATTTTTAGTTAGTGAACAATTCAATTTTACATTTATTTTAAACAGTAAAAAAGATTCATAAATTTGGAGCTGAAGCTATTTAAAAATAAACTCGTCAAGATTAACTGTTTCAAGTGATTAATCTAGCTATCCTCACAATCTGTTTTATCTTCACAGTGTACATGAATTGTTGTATGATCTGTAATGAGAAAACACGATTGTGCAGACTATTCAGTGACCTCTTTCAATCAAGTCTCAATTTATTATATTCTGCAGAGTTTTGAATTTGACATTGTCGAAGTTTCGTTCCACTCGTTCTCCGGTCTAAACCAGTGCAGTTTTTTTCTAGTAATTATGGAGTCCTAAAAATAATTTATGGCATTGCTAATTTAATTTTTAACGATCGAGAAAATGGTTTCTTTTCCAATTGATGCTCATAAAAACTCTATCCACATTAGACATTGTTCTCACATAGATAATAAAACATTGTTTTAACATTACGGATCTAAATTTATCTGATCTGCTTGTCTAGTACCATTGAAATTTAAAGCGTCTATCTGAGAACAAAAAAAAAGCAGACAGTAGCATGCAAATTCGAATTTAGTCTTAAATAGTTAAACAGAAAAGTAGTCTGACACAGTACATAGGATAAATAAAAAAGAGAGCTTTAGATTCGTTAAGATAATTCAGAATGAGAAACTCGAAGTAGTTACTCCCATTCTAGACACGCACCTTTATATCAGGTGTGGAAACAACAAATGGCTAGTATTGTTTCAAAAAATATTTCTTTCTCTATCTTTTTTCTGACTGAATAGGCTACACGCCAATGTCATATTGAAGTGAGTCGTCTCTGTAGCTCGAAGTTGCCGAACTCCGTGCGCAGATCTTCTAGTACAAACCCCTTTACATAGTTACAAACAATGGACTAAGATGAGCTCCATGCCAAAGTGTTGTTAGTTGCGCTAATAGAATCATATTTTCTACTAGGTCGATATCATCTAGTATATACTGATGGAACTGAAAGAAGTCGAGTAATATATCGGTTCAGCTTTGCAGCGAGAGCAGACTAACAATGTGTTAAATTATAGTCACGTGACATGAAACTATTCGGCAATCAAACTGCCGCTTGGGCATTGTGACAATGGTTCGCGGCACGTCGGCAACCGAGATTTAAAAACTGCTCCAAGTATTTGTGCAGTAATGCCGGTTTACCGATTCCATGGTTCAATTCGTAGATTGTATATATATCGCGCGATGCTCTGTCTCTGTACTCTGTTTTCTGCTCTGAACATCCTGTAATCTGTTGCATCTCGAGTTTGTAGCTGATTCCCAACATAATACCAATTGCATTATGAGTTCAGAAGATCGAGACGTCGAGAGTGCGTCGTCACTTGATGAACCACTTACACAGGTGGCTTCACATGGTCACCAGCCTTATTTGCATACAGCAAAAACACACATAGCTCCTCTCGATGCAGCAAATTTTCCCGTTGCAGTTGTCAGTTCACAAGCCGATCTGACTGAGTATGTTTCGCCTCAGCAGGGCGGATTCGTCGTCGACAAGGACGGTTATAAACTTGTTACATTTACACCAGGTGATCCCGGAAACCCCAGAAATTGGTCAAAAGCTTACAAATGGTACTGTACAATGGTCGTCGCTCTTCTTTGTTTTGCAGTTGCGCTTGGTTCTGCCATTGTCACTGGTGATATCGAAGGTGTCGCGGAACACTTTCAGGTTTCCCAAGAGGTCGTTATTTTGACGGTGACTTTATTTGTTATTGGTTTTGGTATGTATTAGATACAATTGAATTTCAAATAATGTGTTAATTTTTTTTTCTACAGGTGTTGGTCCTTTGGTTTTTGCACCATTGTCTGAGGTCTTCGGTCGTCAAGTTGTTTACATCTCCACGCTTATTGTTGCTGTGATTTTCATCGTTCCTTGTGCTGTCGCTCAAAATATAGGAACTTTACTTGTGTGCCGATTGATAGATGGTATTGCTTTTTCGGCTCCTATGACCCTTGTCGGAGGTACACTGGCAGATTTATGGAACGATGATGAACGTGGAGTTCCAATGGCTGCTTTCTCTGCTGCTCCATTTGTCGGTCCTTGCATCGGTCCTATTGTCGGTGGTTTCATCGGAGACAGCGTTTCCTGGCGATGGATTTACTATGTGCTGTTAATATTTTGCGGAGCGATTTGTGTTTTGGTCACATTCACCGTTCCAGAGACTTATGCGCCAGAAATCTTGAAGAGACGAGCTCGCAAATTGCGAAAAGAGACAGGCGATGCTACTTATGTTACAGATATTGAGCGCAACCGTCGTCCATTTGCAGAGATGCTGAAAGTCAGTCTCTGCCGACCTCTTTTATTGCTATTTCGTGAACTCATCGTGTTTTTAATCTCAGTATATATGTCTGTTCTGTACGGTTTGCTGTACATGTTTTTCTTCGCATACCCGGTAGTATTCCAGGAGGGAAAGCACTATAATGGCGGCATTACTGGTTTGATGTTCATTCCAATTGCAGTCGGAGTTGTTTTTGCAGCATTACTTTCACCATTGGTGAATGCTCATTACCGTAAGCAAAGCAAAAAGTACAATGGACACCCTCCCCCGGAGGTACGCCTTGTTCCTATGATGATAACATGTTGGCTTATTCCAATTGGACTGTTTATCTTTGCTTGGACATCGTATCCGCGTTTGATCTGGGTCGGACCTTGCTTGGCTGGTTTACCGTGCGGCATTGGTTTTTGCTTGCTCTACAACTCTGCCAACAATTACATTGTTGATTCATATCAACATCATGCTGCATCAGCACTCGCTGCAAAGACGTTCTTACGGTCTATGTGGGGAGCTGCAGTGCCACTATTTACTATTCAGATGTACCACAGGTTAGGTAATGAATGGGCCGGCTCGCTTCTTGCTTTTATCTCTCTGGCGTGCTGCGCTATTCCCTACTTGTTTTACTGGTACGGCGCAAGGATTCGGTCGTTCTCAAAATACGCATATGCACCAGAAGACGAAGAAGCAGAGAAGAGTGCGGGTCATTGATTGTAATTTAGAAGAGAGTATTCATGGGTTTAAAATTAGGCAGGCATAATAGAAATTTTTGGTTACTTTAAAGCTTTCGGAAGCAAATATGGGCTCGGAAATTAGTAATATTTTATAGATTGTAGGCTAGAAAAATCTGGTGGAGAAAATGTCTCATCAGATAAGTGTGGTCAACCTTTTCTTCTGTGAATTCTAGGTGCGATAGTGGAGACATTTCTCGGCGCGCTGGCAACCCTTCTAGGCTCGCCACCCGACCCTAAAAGACCCGTGTGGACCGAGGCAAGAAGTATACGAGTCCGAGTCACCAGTGCATGCCATTAGAGATTAATAAGTAGCTTAAGCAATTATTTAAACCCGTAATGAACTAAATTTCGCTGTCTTTTTGCAAAGTCTTCTGAACGATGCGCTGCGAAGCGTTGGAGACCGAGATGGCTGATGCTGCCTAATCAGGGCAACAAGCATGGCGTGCTTTGTGTTCCCCTGGGCACAAGCAGCAAAAAGCAGCACAAAGTCAGGGCGAAGAACGTGTGGGTTCGGGCTTTGGTTGGGTGTCTCGTTTAATTCGACTTGTTTGTCCCGTCTTTTGTACGCCGCGAACGACATTAGCTCTCTATTCTTGTCCCAACCCGCGCCACGTCAAAAAGACAAAAAAAGAAAGGCTGGGTGCTACGTCCAGTCGCGCATCACCAGCTTCTTAACTCTCTGCTACCCATCTCTTTGTCTCGTAAGTCCTTAAAAACTTGCAAACGCGTAGCGTAATTTCTCCTATGCTTATCTTCTTAGCACTGCATCTTTGCATTTGCCTCTCCGTCGGCCATGTCCCAGGCCCGCCAAGATGCCAAGCGTCGCGGCATATTCGCACCGCGCTTATGCACTTGTGTCACGCTTGTCCGCTGCCTACAAAGCTAGGCCGTCCCCGCGCCCGCCATTTCGACGACTCAGCACCTCGTCACTATGTCCTCGGCTGTCCAATATCTGCCAGCTCCATCGTATCCCTCTATCCCATCGCTTGTCATTGACCGAGCTTCTGCCGGTTACGCCGCTGCGGCTTCTTCTACTTCACCGACTTCTTCGACTGCTTCTGTCGCCACAAATACTTCGTCTGGTAGACTCTCTACGTCTTCGTCGTCTTCGTACTCGTCTGCGGCCAGCTCGCCCACTTACAAACTGGCGCAAGAGTCTAACTCTCCCACCGCACAGCAGTCAGTGCAGCCTGCTTCGCACTCTTCTGCACCCGTCGAAAACCTTTCCTGTCAGTGGACTGGCTGTTCGCTCTCGTTCACATCAGCTGAAGATCTTTACAACCATCTGTGTGATCAACATGTTGGCCGAAAATCTACCAACAATCTCTGTTTGACTTGCTCATGGGGTTCGTGCCGAACCTCAACCGTGAAGCGTGATCATATCACTTCTCATCTACGTGTCCACGTGCCTTTGAAGCCTCATCGCTGTGACTTCTGCTCCAAACCGTTCAAACGTCCGCAGGATTTGAAGAAACATGTAAAAACTCACGCGGATGACTCGCTCTTTGCTAGCGGTGGCCGTGGTCAGCGCACTCAGATGTCGAACCCTGCTTGGAAGAACGCGAGAGAGAATTCAGCATCTTCAGACGACCATTCTCCATATTCAGTGGGAGGATACACTCATCTTCCTCTTCCTGCGCCTGATCCGGCTCATCAGCAGGCGCAACACTATTCAACACCGCTTACTCATCATGACACAAATGGATATTATCCTCCACCTTTGGCTCCTCAACAGCAGCCTCAGTATGCGGCAGCAGCTGCAGGTGGATATCAGCATGAGAGTTATGCACCTCAGCCTCCGTTAGCTACTTCGATTTCTGATTTGCCTCGGAAACGTGTTTACGACGCTGCTAATGACTTTGTTGAAGATGTCAAACGTCATCGTGTTGCGCCAGTATATGGCCATGATATGGCCTCACGCTTATCTGCCTTGGAAGCTCTTGTTGGTGTTGCTCCCCCTAGTACGGATTATGCGCCTTCAAACGTCTACCATCAGCACTATTCTATGTCCCACCCACAAATGCCACCACAGCAGTCTCATCCGACTACTCTCCCTGCGCTCAAGACAAAGCAAGAAATGCTTGAGGCTGACCACTTTCTCAATCAGTTGTCGTCTTCAGTTTACAACTCTTCTCATGTTGCACCGGTGGCGCCTAACTATGCTTCTGCTTCTGCGCCTACTGCTTCACATCCCCAAGCCCAACAGCACCCTGCTTACATGTCTGCTGCTACTTCATCGCAACATCAGCCTCAGCCTTCTCCTTTTACTCCTATCAACAATAGCAGTCCACACCTGTCTCCTTATGCTACGCATCAACCGGTTCAGGTCTCTAACAGCTTGTATCCTTCGCTTCCGGCTGTGGTTGGAAATGATCAGCATCAATCGCATCCTTCATTAGGATCTCGTTTTGATCTCGATCCAACTCGTCGATTTTCAGTGGGCGCTTTGCAGAAATCAGCTGTGGTGCTCACAGAGAAGACGAAGAAAGAAACTTCCGATAAAGATATTGATGAATTGGTTGGAAGCTTTAAGGACAAGCTTGATTTGCAATCCTCTACTTCAGAAATATCTGAAAGACAACGTAAGATGCACATCCTTGTCATTGAGCGATTGCGGGCTGTCGTTCGTAACATGATGCTTTCTATCGATGCTTAATCGATTACGGTCATTTTATAAGTCAATTATGGGTTGGAAATGTGTCTTTTGTTAAAGGTTGTTTGGGTTGGATTTTGTTGGTTCTTTCTTTACTAATTTGTTTTTATATTGTGTACAGGTATATTGAAAGGTTCAAAATTCTCTTTTTTTTGGTTTCTAGTCTTTGACGTTGTGGTTATGTACAGTGGATGATTGTGTAATGTAGTTAGGATTCCCTTCTGGTTTATTTGCTATTTAGTTGCTTGAGCTTTGTTACAATTTTTCTTATTAATTATATTTTCTTGGCCTTTCTTGTTCAGAGTGGCGAATGTGAAGAACGTTAAAAATATCTTTTGTTTTAGACAACTTCTTGATAGTGAGTCAGTTCACTCTTTGTATCTCATACTTGATAGTCCTTCCCACAAGAATGCGCAATGACGAATAAACTGTAAATACATGTTTAATTCAAATAACCTGTACTTATTCTCAAGCAAGTTTACAGTATGGAGACCAAGGAATCGCGAGTGCCGTTGCCAAAGGTGGCAATTCAGTATCGTAGAAGTTGAACAATACGAATACGTCCACCAATAGAGACAAAACAGAAGAATCGGGTACAGTACCTCAAAACTTTTCAAAGCTCTCTTCAATGAGAATGAAACATAATTTTTGAAAGCGATATTATCCGAGTGATCCCATTTGCCAAGCTATCATGTGAGGTTGCGTTTTACGTCATGCTTTGGCCGCATTGGTCTCTGTAACAAGGGATTATTTTATCAAACGTTGTCTTGAGACTTGGCTACTATATTTGAGATCAAAACAAATTGCTTTCAGACAATTAAGCATTGTGCAGCTATTTAGGCATGGTAATCTTTCGAGTAGAATTGTGTGTATTTGCGGAGAATATTGGAAATGTATGTTGGATGAGTGAAGCTTGAAGTGTCCAAAGTTTTATTGTCATGAAAAAGCAGTTTCTGTAAGTTAAGGTCGATAAACTAACTTGAAACTTCAACAGCCAAAGGGCTGGAACTTAGTGGGCAAGTTCTTTAATTATCTTAACTCACTAAGGTTGAGCACACAAACTGAGCACAATAGATTTTCTTCCCAGTAATAGATTTTCTTCCAAATATAATCTCTTGATTTATAAACAACCCTTTATAGTAGTATTAATGCAATAAAACAAAAACAAAATATCTCTATAAACTAAAACCTTTTCCAAAAATGGAATGCATATGAAATTGGAAGGATGCAAAACATCTAAAAATTTAAATCTCAGAGTAAGGAGCAACAATATAACCAGTAGGATTTTCGGGTAAGTAAAACTATTGCGATCGTCTGGAGTCAATGGAGTGTTGTTTTTAATATTCTTCATAAGGTCTGAATTGGACGTGAAAAGGCGACCAAACGCAGCGAGACTGTCAGGGTGAGCTTCAACATACTCTTTGGCAGACTCCGGCATGAATCCACCTGCTGCTATCCAAACACCAGACTATGGTTTCTTATAAGGTTCTGTGGATTCCTCTTCTTTAGCATTGCGATCTTCGGATCCAGATACTTGAGGTTCAATGAAATGTACATAAGCAAGATTCGAATGCTTTGTCTCTAGCTGAGAAAGAACGTAAGAAAACGTAGGATAAGGATCCTCCATTCCAATACCCTGATAATTGTTAAAAGGGGACAGACGAATTGCAGTTTTTTCTGCTCCAATAGCTTTTGACACTTTCTCGACAATATTCAGTACAAAACGAGCTCGATTTGGAATAGAACCACCATCTATATCAGTACGTTGATTGGAAACATCCTGAAGAAACTGATCAAGCAAATATCCCTATGCAGCGTAAATTTCAACTCCATCAAAGCCAGCTTCAATTGCATTTTTTGCGGCAGTCTCAAAAGCATCTTCATATTTAATAATCTCGTCAATTTCCAGTTGTCGTGGAACTGGCGAATACGACTCTCCTCTGATTTTTGCACTCCCCCAACTTTAATCGGATCAAAAAGTGAATGGCATTGTTTGGTCTAAACCCTAGGAAACTTTCTAGGGAACAGTCAAAAAGGTAAGGGTTTTTTTGACTGATAAGCGGTAGACAAAGCTATTGTTGCTATGCTATCGTACACGAGGGAGAGAAGCGTATTTTTATTCATTGTTAAGTGCATGTAATCTTTAAATGGACGCCTGGAGTTGTCGCGCAGTTTCGGCGACTGAAGTTTGAAGTTACTTGAATCGTTCGCGTAGTAACAAAGCTATTCTCGAAGACAGAAAACAGATTGGAAGCTTACAAGAATAAGACAGAGAAGCCAATTGCTACGCTTCCCAGCGTCTGTAAAAGTCTATTTAGAGTTTATTTCTCGGAACTTGGACATCCAGGATGCGGTGTTAGCATTCGAGGGATTTGTGGCAAAGTTTAGTGCGCTTGCCGAAGTTGTCGATGAATGAAGAATCAAAAGTTGTGAGCCCACTACTACTAATAATAATATGCTTACTCTTGACCAGCATCTTCCGTCAGAAGTTGGCCATGATTCTGAGAAACGAAAAACCGAAATAGATCGAAGTAACCAAAAGTCCAAGAAGTCAAAAGCAGGTCATGAAGGATTTGCGCACCCAATACTTTCAATTAATAGACCACATCCTCTGGGTATTCAACCATTGGGAAACTTGATCTTGTCGCCAGATGCTGGTGCAGCTGAAAAGGAAAGCAATGAGATTCGCAGATCTCAGCTTGGAAGCTTTGCAAAACTGTCCGATGAGATGGTAAATTTATTTTTACAAACGCTTGATGCAGAGTCGTTACGGAAACTAGGATATACCAGTCGTATCTTTGCAGCATTTGCGACGCAAGATGATTTATGGAAACAGTTGTTTGTCACTAAAGGAAAAGCACCAAATAAATGGCGCGGCACTTGGAGAAGAACCTTCTATTCACTTGATGAAGATAGCGAAGTACAACTAAACTGCAAAGGATTTTATTCTGACTTTCTCTATCGACCGTTCTTCTGTACCCATGTGGGCACGACCGAATACATCCACGCATGTCTCAGTAAATATAATTCAACAGCACTTCAAATACCCAAGCTGGACAAAGAGCCGACACAAGAAGAATTTAATTCTGTCTGGGCGTATAAACCATTCATGATCTCTGCACATCCATGGCCACGATGGAGTTTTCAAGATTTGATTGATCTATATGGGGACGTTGAATTTATTCAAGAATGTGTGCGTTGGAGACTTAATGTATACTATTCGTATATGAATTCAAATCAAGATGAATCTCCACTTTACTTATTTGATCGTGAATTTGCTGATAAAACTGAGATGACGGCGGAGTATGATGTTCCAAGTATCTTTCAATCTGACTTTTTTACACTCTTGAGAGATATAAGACCTGATTATCGATGGATTATAATAGGACCTGAAAGGAGTGGAAGTACATTTCATAAAGATCCCAACGCGACATCAGCTTGGAATGCAGTTATACAAGGAATGAAATACTGGGTGATGTTCCCGCCTGATGTTCTGCCTGTAGGCGTGTATATATCCGCAGATGAATCTAGTGTAACATCACCCTTATCTATTGCTGAATGGCTGATTGAATATCATAAAGTTGCTGTCACAATGCCAGGATTTTGCCATGGTGTTTGTGGACCGGGTGAGGTACTTTATGTTCCGAGTGGTTGGTGGCATTTAGTTGTAAATCTAGAGGACACCATTGCGCTCACTCAAAACTTCGTTCCAATGCCACACATTTTGAGTGTCTTACGCTTTTTTCGGGATAAGAAAGACCAAATATCAGGATTTAGGAAGAAAGCCGAAGAAAATACCGCTGACGACGACGAAGAGAATGAAACTCCAGATATAGATGTCTTGACAGCTTTCGTCGAGAAACTTACGGGTGAAGAAGCACATTTACCGGATGAAATGGTGGAAAAAATTAGAAATTGGGCTGCATCTTTAGGGGAATCAAAATGGGATAAATTGGTGGGGTCAAAAGAAACTTCGTTTAGTTTTGGGTTTGGATTTGGCGAGGACGAGGACGATGACGATGACGATGATGAGAATAATGATAATAGAGATAGCTGACGTCTGTCTGCTAAATAATAAGAGGAAAGAAACATCTGAAAATGCCAATGATCTATCTTTATTTCAACCTAAAGGTCTATATATTTACAAATTACTTGTCGTAGGAGTAAATTCCTCCTTTGGGTGCAACGTCGATCGAGATGATACTTTCCTCAAGAACTTTACCATCCACTTTGACGCCGGCATCAATATGATCTCCAGGAACAACAGATCCAACACCCTTGGGAGTACCAGTGAGAACAATATCGCCAGCTTCAAGAGTCATCACGGAGGAGATTGCAGTCAGAAGTTGAGGAATTTTGTAAATCATGAGATTGGTGGAGTCGTGTTGGTTAGGAGGATCTTGTTTGTTGACGCTCAAAAACAGCGTAACATCAGAAGGATCCTGAATTGAAGCCTTAGGAATAAACGAACTGTGAATTGTGTTATTTTTTATGTACTCTTTGAAAAAACGCGGGGTAGATGCGTGGGGGCAACTCACGAAATGGGAAGGAAAGTGTCGAAGCCTTTGGCAATAGTCCAGGGTAGTCCTTTCTTTTTCAACTCATCTTGCACGTTTCTTGCAGTCATATCAATTGCAACAGCATATCCTTTAGCGATTGTTAGTCTCTCTTAACAAGGATACTGAAACTGTACGCACCACTAAGATAATCAGTAACCTCTTTCAAGGCTACTTTATCGTCCTTTCCCCGATAATCGTAGTCTCGCATAGTTTTCTCAAAAATAAGAGCCAATTCAACCTCATAATGACACTTGACTCCCTTGGGTGCAAGAAGTGGTCCTTGTCCTGGCAAGAGCATAGAAGAAGGAGGCTTCAAAAAGAAGAATGGCTCAGTAGGCTTTGCATTGTTTAACTCAATGATATGGTCAAAATAGTTGCGACCAATGCACACCACTTTACGGCACTGTCTAGCAAAAGCAGTCGACATATCTTCTGCAACTGAATTTTCCCGAAGGTTTGTTGGAGGGGAAAGTGTATGGTAAAGAATACAGTGTTTTGTAAATTTCGCAATGAAAGCGGAGATAAAGTTAAAGTTTAAATGTAGAGATTACTCATTATAGAGTTTAAGCCTTATCCCCAATAGGTAATTTTTACTACTTCAACCCATTATAGCATTCTTACCATTATATTACGCAGCTACTTATAAATAGCGCTGAAGAATTATAGTTGAAAAGTTATGCAATCACCATTTATGATCTAGCAACTACGAGACATCATCATTTTCATGTTCCGCATCGCCAATATGAAGCTTCATCCTCAAGAAATCAAGTCTTCGCTGCGTTATATCAATAGCCTCTTCGACTTCATGCTTGCTTAGCCACCCTTTAGGTTTCACTTGCTTTGCGTGCGTGACTCCATCTCGAGCTCCAATATTTGCTGTTCGGCTTTCGATCCATTCCCAGAGATGCTGCTCTTCAATGTCCCAAAGTGCATCCCATGTTTTAGTTGCGCTGGACTTTGTCCGCCGTATAGACCCACGACCAAAAGCCGAAAAGTATCCTACCAAGAGCACAAGAAAAGCAATCACAGCAATAAAAATATACGTGATATAACTATTGTCAACTTTCTTGTAATTTTGATCTGTAGGAGTCTTATGCTGTTCTTTGGGCGTCGAGCTTTTCTTGCCTTTGCCTTTCCGTTTCTTTTTGGATTTGGACTTTGCATTTGTAGATTTCGGCTCAAACTCCTTCTTCAACGCAGCCACAAGGGCTGCTGCTGATTGAGCCTGACCATCGTTAGCACCTTTTTCAATAGCGCCTTTTATCCAACTTTTTCCGCTCCATTCAACAGTACACATGATGAGCATTCGTGTACTGTTATTTTCAGCCCAAGAAAGACAGTATTTGGTTTTTGTGACAAAAACGTTACCGTTGGGAACATCAGGAGTTTCAGTACTCACAACTACCGTAACATGATCCTTAAAATCCCAAGCAAGAATACTTTCGGTTGTTAGACATTTAGTTTGTTTTGGTCCCAGACTATTATTCAAGGGCTTTATATAGTTAAATTTTCGAGATTTGTGACCTTCTCCGTCAGTTTCCCACGCTGTAGGTGTGCTCATGTCTATGATGCGTTAATGCTTTCTATACAGTATTATTGTCAAACAATGACGTACCAAAGTTCTTCAATGTGTTTGTGGTGTAATCGACCATCCACTTCGTGTCATCGCCCCAAAGTAAAGTTGATATGCGTCCTATCGGCACATTAAATTTCTCATCGCAAATAACTTTTTCATAGTGTTCATTAGGAGGGCATGCGCAAGTTGTCGGTTCGTGCTTCAAAGGTCCAATCTGTTCAAGTAGTTTCTCGTCAATTTGTTCACTTAGAGCGGAATCATTCGAATCGTCATTAACCCCATTTTTCTCCGCGTCTTTTTCATTGTCAGTGGTATTGTCGCTACCATCGTCGTCATCGTCCTCGCTACTGAGGCTCTCGTCAGATGAAGAGGGAGTTTCACCCGACACTTCTTCATTGTGCCAGATTGAACACATAAGTTCGTATGTACTGTCTCTAGATATAAAACTAGCAAAGACATTACGAGCATGTAGAGTTTGCACAACGATGGCGTTAGGAAAGAGTCCGGCAGTAGTTTTTTTCTCGATAGCCATAACCTCGTCAAAGGAGATGACGAGATTGGTTACCCAGCCGAAGATATTTGAGTTGAAGCAGATATGCTGTTCGGAAATGTATAAACGACCTTGAAGTAAAATTTCGCGGCTCAAAGCACATCCATAGTCCTCAATTAAATAATCATCTTCTGGCACGGATCTAAACAGTTGATGAATATCTCGATTACGTTTCTTGTTCGCAACAGCAAATCCAGTGACCCGCGGCGCTGATGATTGTGGGGCCAGGTTATGGAGACCTGTAGCTGGTCCCGATGTACTAGCAGTAGATCCACGACGACGACCGGGTCGTTTAATGGTCCCGTGCCGCTCACCAGAAGTTACGTTCATGGTGCTCTCACTAAAAGAGGTCGTGGTAGGCGGAGCAGAAGAGGGCTCGCGCTGATTGGCGGTAGGAACTGTTGCGCTGTCTTGGGAGTCATTCGTTACTGACGTCTGCTGTCCTTCTGAGGGCGGGCTTGGGCTTTCTGTGTCAGCTTCGGGATCTTTACTCTCGACTATACTGGCAAGTGTGAGCTGCCCGCTTCCAAGAGTAGCTACCGTACGAGCCACGGAAGCCCGGTGCGGATCCTCGCTCTCAAGGTCAGAGTGCCTTAAAGGAAGCGGTTCAGTTTCCGCGCGATGCCGACCGCGTGGAGTAGCTGCAGCTCCACGGTCAAGCGACAGGTTTGGCGATGCAACAGGAGTGGTATCAGCAGAGTCACCACCACCGACGCGAGCAATATTTGTTGTGAGATTAGAGATTGTGTTTGCCGCTGTCTGTGCAGCAGAGAAGACAGAAGTAAAAAATGATCCCGCTCCAGTCGAAGGTGAAGAGGCATTCTGATCACCGTTACTCGAAAAATGGCGACCTGAGTCCGTCAATGAGCCATTATTGGTAGATGCGGACTGACTGAGATCTAAAGAGGCAGGAAGAGAGGCCGTTGGAGAGAGTCGTGCGTGCAGACTTGAGTCGTGCTCCTCTTCAGAGGATGAATTGTAATCGCTGTAGATAAGAAATTTAAGCAACTTTTCTCATTTAGATTCTAAATATCTTACCTTCCTCCACTCCACGATTCGTCTCCAAAACTGAATTCAGAGCTGATACTGTTGCGCCCACTATTCGATCCTGTATGCTTTAGAGAGTTGCGTCTACTGCTACGCTTATTCCCTTTATTCAATTCTTCACCAGCGGCTGTATCATCTTTATGCTTATTTCTTCGTCTATGCTTTTGTTTGTGTTTCTCCTTAAAGTCTTGTAGCTTCTGACGCACTTTGGAGGAACTTCGATGAAGCGACGAAGTAGGCGAGAGCGTCCCTGTCGGGCTTTGAACACCCTTTTCAGCCATATACTATGAGACAGGATTTTTCAAAAGCCAAATGTGGATTTTATGCAGAAAAATTGGAAAGTGGTAAAAATAAGGAACCGGTTATAAAAAGAGAAGAGGAAAGCTGTGTACGTCACTGTAGCAGATCCACGCCGAGAACAGTAGTTGCGCACTAGACCACTCTTGGATTTGGCGCAAATCCAGCAAAGCAAACGAAAAACCTAATATCCAATCGCTCTTACCCACTCTGAATCTCCTGCTTGAACAATTGGTAATGACAGACAAAACTGATTGTTGCCGCCGTTTCGCACCTGACGCACGGAGATGATGTCGACGGCGTAGCAGAAGCTGGTGGCGGCCGCAGACTTAAACTCGACATCTCAACCAGCCGCATAAACCTTAATTGCTACAGTAGGCCAAATCTGAACCGCAACCTAAACCGCAGTTGGATTGAAACCGATGTCCACATCCAATTTTTTGGTCCCAGACAGAACAGCTGAACTCGGAATTTGTCTTGCGGGCGTAGAGAAAACTCACCACTCCTCTGCGTCTTTGCAAAGCATCTCTTGACAAAATTGCGCAGTTGACGATACGGTTTTTGCGGCAATGAAGCAGACCGTCGTCGATAAGCCGCCGAAGCGCATTTCAGCGGTTCATTTCGGCGTGCTGTCGCCGCAGGAGATCGTGAAGCAGGCTGAAATCGAGGTCTCGACTCGCGAGCTTTTTGACATCGAAAAAGGTCGAACACCGAAAGAACATGGTGCTCTTGACCGTCGAATGGTCTGTATTTTGTTTGGATTTTTTCCCCTTATGTTTTGCTTAGTTTTGATGCATATGGGTTGACTGTAGAGTGCTAAATACTGACGAGCGTGATACAGGGAACGTCGAGCAATGCCGCCGAATGCACAACCTGTCACGGGAAACTAGCAACCTGTCAAGGTCATTTTGGTCACGTTCGTCTTGCGTTGCCAGTTTTTCACGTTGGATATTTCAAAAGCGTCATTGCTATTTTGCAGAATATTTGCAAGGTAATTGATTTGATCCTTTCCTTTGCTGTACAGAACAATATAGCTGATCTGACTTCTAGGACTGTGCTGCCGTGCTTCTCGACGAGACAAATCGTCAAAAGTTTTTGCACGAGCTACGTCGTCCAGGTATCGACAATCTTCGCCGCATGCAAATCCTGAAAAAAGTGAACGAGCAATGTCGAAAACAGCGCAGATGTCTGAACTGTAATGCTGTCAATGGTGTGGTCAAAAAAGCGGGACCTCTGAAAATTATTCATGATAAATTCAGATGGAGTGGAAAACAGGTCGTCGAAGAGAAAGTTGAATTTGATAAATCTTT
This sequence comes from Myxozyma neglecta, assembly GCA_030570675.1. Taxonomy (NCBI): domain Eukaryota; kingdom Fungi; phylum Ascomycota; class Lipomycetes; order Lipomycetales; family Lipomycetaceae; genus Myxozyma; species Myxozyma neglecta. Next base: position 342 of record JAJLWK010000032.1, on the reverse strand, counting down.
CACTTCTGCCAGAAATTTTGTACCTGATCTTGAAAAGTTTCAGAAAAAGGCGATGGACGACTTGAATCCTCTGAAAGTTTTAAATCTATTTAAACGAATTATACCGTCTGATTGCGAGCTTCTTGGAATGGATCCGCTTGAAGGCCGCCCAGAAATGTTCATTTGGCAATACGTTCCTGCTCCACCCGTCTGTATCCGTCCTTCAGTTCAGCAAGAAAGTGCGAGTAACGAGGATGATCTAACAGTGAAGCTCACTGATATTGTCTGGACCAGTTCTTTGATCAAATCTGGTCTGGATAAAGGCATGACCATCGTCAATCTAATGGAGCAATGGGACTATTT
>JAJLWK010000031.1:0-42553 GCA_030570675.1 Myxozyma neglecta | reverse complement strand
GTTCAAATATTCAATATCCTAATTCCAGTTACTAAAGATCCAACCAAGACGGGTTCTGCACCAACGCACTCTAATTAGCGCGCGTACTTGCTCCGGTTGTAGCAATTGCGCATTCTGTCGCTGCTCGGCCTCCAACAAAACAACATCTCGAAAATGAGAAAGCATTGTTCTGGTTTGTATATAGACAATTGGCTAATGTGGAGGGAGAAAAACGGTTTTTTCGCTACAATGTGCGATGAGGTTGTTTACCTTTCGGGACGCGTCTCGACGTGGCGCTGACGTGTGTGTTGTCGGCCTCTTTTCCAACGATTATTAGGCTTTTTGCAAGAAAAAAAAGTCAGGGGCTCGATAACCAATCCTGCTGCTTTGGAAAAAGAAAAAAAAGGCTCCACAGGTTTTGTTTTCGCTGATTTCTGTGCTACATTAATGATCAAGTTGATCTGTGTGTCGTTTATTAACGTTTCTTAATATTTCTTTGTTTTTGTTTATTTGCAGCCGTTTACTGAACTCATTTTAAAACAAATCAAGTGATAAACCATCTTTCTTTTATTGCTATATATCACGTGACCCTAAAAAACCCCTGGCGCGCCTTGGTTTTTGGACTACTCCGTGTTCAGCAGCTGTTCGCGAGGGAGCTCCTATTCCGCCAATTGACCTCCACACTACTTTTCTTTCTGTAGTTTTTTGATTTCACTATCACACTGTGTCTGGGCGTTATCATTGTTTGTTATTTGGGTGTTATAGAAGTCGCGATTAGAGTATATGAATAATGCAGCAGCAGCAGCAGCCTCTGCATCGTCCGCGCTTAGCGTCCCTGGCTTCTGCTTCTAGTCCTGCTTCTGTCAACGCTACGCCTCAAGATTCATCTTCGTCACTACAGCCACCTTCTCTTTTTCAGACTGCAGTAACGCTTATAGCGCGTTTAAGAACAGTTCCAGGACTTTTCCTTTATCTTGATCATGCACGAAGGCCGTCTCTTACTGATACACCGTCCATGTTACTTTCAGCGTCCTCCTTTGACTCCGCCGTTACGCCTCTTGCTGGTGTTATTGAGACTCCAGAACCAACTTTTGCACTTTCGAAAAATGATATTGATCCAGTGACGCAACTCTGGCGGTTTTTACGTCAAGGATCTTCTCTTTGTGTCCTATTCAACGAACTATCGCAAGCACTTGCACAGTCCGTAGATTCTCAAGAGTCTAACGTTCCTCCAGATTCCGCAGACTCCTTGATATCTGATGACTCTAGTGACTCTCTGTCTGGTGCTGCCCCGGCTTCCCTTGCTGTACCTGATCCACAAACATTTCCACCATCGCTGCAAGATCTTAAAACTTGCAAACGGGCTGTTTATGAATTTGTTCTTGCCTGTAAACTGGGCCTCAAGTTTGCTGATGATGATTTGTTTACGGTTATGAATGTCTTTTCTGACGACACGTCTGATCTACTAAAAGTTACGCGTACTGTCAATCGTGTTCTTGATATATGGCAAAATACAACAACAACAACAATCGGTTCTACTCCTGCATCTCCTATCTTGCCTCAAGCTATAAATGACTCAGAACCACTTCCACCTTCTTCGCATCGTTCTAAAGTTGTTCAGGAATTACTACAAACCGAACTTAAATACGTTAGTGATCTTGAACGTCTTCACAAATACATGAAAATCCTGCAACACGACGAAATTCTCTCTGCTGACACTATTCATTTTCTTTTTCCAAATCTTAATGCATTAGTCGATTTTCAGCGCAAATTCCTGGTTGGTGTAGAGAAGAATGCGCGTCTTGCTGAATCGTCGCAACGGTTTGGCGCTTTATTTCTTTCTGCTGAACATTCTTTTACTGTTTACGAATCATATGCTTCGCAACAGATGCGGGCATCAACTCTTGCTATCAATGAAGCTCCCAAACTGACGAAATTTTCTCACTTAATTGATCCAAATTATGAATTGCAATCACTGCTAATCAAGCCGATACAACGTATATGCAAATATCCTCTTCTGCTAAAGGTGTGTCTTTTTTGTCAAAATGGATTCGAATTGTGCTAATTTGTAAGGAACTTTTGAAATATACTCCCGAAACAGATTCTTCATATAATGAGCTTCTTGATGGATTTCACGCCATGAAGCGTGTGACAGACCGGGTCAATGAAGCACAACGGCAAACAGAGAACAAGCAAACAGTTATATCTCTCTGCTCGCGGATAAACGACTGGAAAGGTCATAATCCAGATCTTTTTGGAGATTTACTTTACGATGGAATGTTTCAAATGGGTGACTCAGAAAGAGAACTCCATTTGTATCTTTTTGAAAATATTCTACTGTTCTGTAAAGAAGATGGATTATCGGGGCCTATGTCTAATAGTGGTCGAAGTTCTTCAGTTACGCTGCCGTTGATGGGTATTGGAGCTGGATCAGTTGCGATGTCGGTTACATCGAGTTCGTCAAGCTCACTAACGAAAAAGAAAAAACACAATATGGGGTTATCTTCTGTTGGAAAGAAGGCTAGTCTTTCGTCATTTACTTCGACATCACAAAGCGCGTCATTTTCACCCTCATCAACTGGCGGTACATTATATTTAGAGGGCCGTGTTTATGTAGACAACGTGATGGATGTAGCCACGTCAATATCTAGAGCGACCTCTGGAGACCCGATAGCAGCCAGTGGCTATCATTTATTCATTACGTGCCGGTTACATTCTGCAGCGACCGAGTCACCGGGCGATGTTAAGAAATTTTCAATTCGCTTTCGAAATGAGGAGATTCTGAGACAATGGGAAAGTACGATACGACAGTTGCTCGAGACGCGCAAAAAACAAAGAGAGAGCGAGACGGCAAATATGAATACACCGACGCCCTCAAATCCAAACGGATTCGTACCATCGCATCAACACTCAAGTTCAATATCATCATTCACAGGTCGTCATCAGCGACAATCTGACACTTCATCATCTACGATTTCGACTTCATCTTCAATCATGCAGCGCACTTCGTCGCAATCGTCGCCATATGTCGAAACAGGACCAGCACGGCCCGCAGGAGCAATCAAGTTGCGTCTCTCGTTTCACAATGACACATACATGGTTCTTCTTCCTGCAAACGTCACATTTCCAGATATGGTGACTAAACTGGAAAAGAAGCTACGACTGTGCAACGGAGCGGCATTCGACGAAATGGTGGATGCGAATTTGCTTGCGGGAATCAGTGGCTGCGGAGGAAAAGGATACAGATTGAAGTACCAAGATGAGGATGGGGATATGGTTGTTCTTGAGGGAGCAGGGGATTGGGAGGTTGCACTAGAAAGTGGGGTTGAGGAAGGTGTTGTGGACATGCTGATATTTTAAAATTTTGTTTTATTTTTGTCGTAACTACATATTGTGTTTTGTTATTCATTGGGTTGATTAATTGCTTGGACAGTTTTTTTGTTTGTTTTCGAAGTTGATAGTCGCATTAGTTTTATTTGTGGGGTATTAGGAGTTCATTGCGCTTTAGTTGCTCATTTAAATGACATGTTTTGTTTGATCCTATTGCATTTTCTTTGTTTAAAAGTTTCTCCGCACAAGCGCAGACCAGTCGGCGAATTAAGGGGCTCAGTATGAGGAAAGGGCTAGGGCCAGGGCCACAAAGAGAGGGAAGGCGAAGAAAGGGAAAAAGCGAAAGCGCAGGAAAAGAGCCGCCCGGGCCGCCGCGCGCAAAGCGCAAAGCGCAAAGCGAAGGAGTCGTTTTTTTTCGCTCTTCCGCCCAGCGCCGCCGCTTTTTTCTGTTCGACACGCAACCTGTCTCCGCGCGTACCCAAACCTCTCTCTTCTTGCCGCCTCTTCCTCTTCCACACTTGCCTTTCCCGTTCTCCTCCTACCTTCCATTTTCTCTTTTTATTCTTTTCATTCCTCCCTTGTTGTCTCTCGGTGTTGCTCCCGTAATCTCCCTGTCGACGCCCTGCTACTTAGTCAGCAGCTTAGCTGTGTTTGTTTAGCAGCACACCGATAAACCCTCTTCGACCAACCCTCCCCGGACAGCGACACGCGCGACCAGCGACGAGGCCACCGAAGACACCGAAAACAAAGATCAGGACGAAGACGACGACGACGAAGACGAACGCACATGGCCGACTTTGCGGACATTGACCTCGATTCCATTATCGAGCGATTGCTCGAGGTGCGTGGCTCGCGACCGGGACATCACGTTGAACTAGCCGAGAACGAGATCAGATTTCTGTGCACAAAAGCGCGTGAGATCTTTATCCAGCAACCGATCCTGCTTGAGCTTGAGGCTCCTATCAAGGTAATTATCTTTTGCGTGTTGTTGGTTCTACGTGTTGTTTTCAATCATGCGTATCATTGTTGACATCCACTAACTGATTTTTTCGTGCAGATTTGTGGTATGTGACGAAGTTTACTGTTACCCCTCGTTCTATCTAGCAACCCACTAACTTTTCTTTTTTCCTTTCTTCATAGGCGACATCCACGGTCAATATTATGATCTCCTGCGGCTCTTTGAATACGGCGGCTTCCCGCCCGAAGCTAACTACCTGTTCCTTGGCGACTATGTCGACCGTGGCAAACAGTCTCTCGAGACCATCTGTCTCCTCCTCGCATACAAAATAAAGTACCCAGAAAACTTCTTTATCCTTCGTGGCAACCACGAGTGTGCCTCAATCAATCGTATCTATGGCTTCTATGACGAATGTACGACCGCCTCCCCCCCTTGATTCAATCCTAACCTTAAACGTATACTAACTTTACTCGATTCAGGCAAACGACGATACAACATCAAACTGTGGAAAACATTTACAGATTGCTTCAACTGTCTTCCCATTGCGGCCATCATCGATGAGAAGATCTTCACTATGCACGGTGGTCTCTCACCCGACCTGACAAATATGGAGCAAATTCGCCGCATCATGCGCCCCACCGACATTCCCGATTCTGGCCTTCTTTGTGATCTTTTATGGTCTGATCCCGATAAAGATATTACTGGATGGAGTGAAAATGATCGTGGTGTTTCATTTACCTTTGGTCCTGATGTTGTTTCTCGCTTCTTACAAAAACATGACATGGATCTCATCTGTCGTGCACATCAAGTCGTCGAAGACGGATATGAGTTCTTTTCAAAGCGTCAGCTTGTCACCCTTTTCTCAGCACCCAATTACTGTGGTGAATTTGATAATGCCGGTGCTATGATGAGTGTTGATGAGAGTTTACTATGTTCTTTCCAAATTCTCAAGCCAGCTGAGAAGAAGCCAAAGTACCCTTACTCTGGTATGTCTGCTCCACGAAAGCAGAAGAAGGTTTCCAAATAAGTCGCATGTCCCATCATCATTGTTTCCGGTGTTGTCCTTCCTGTCTTGTTTCCGTTACTTTGCCATCTTAAATGATCTGATCTGCCTCTCTCCATTGCCTTCCTCCTTTCTCCACCTCATCGTCTGTCGCCTTGTGTGTTCTAAATTCTTCACTACTTATCTATTCATGTTTAACTATGTTTATCTCAATTTTTTCTTCAAATTTTTTAAACGATCGTCGTCGCCGTCGCCTGTTTTGTTTTGTTTGGTTGGTTGCTCTTATGGTTCTCGATTATTTTTTTGTTTTCGTCTCTGCGAGATTCTACTAGGCCGGATCTGTGAGCGTCTTTTTTTTATTTTCGTCTTAATTGTACAGTAAGGCCTTTTAAAATTCTATTTTGTCTATGTGAGCATCTTCTTTATCCCGTATACTACTTGCGAAAGTAGGCTCCGCCGCCACACAGTCGCGCAGTAGCAGTCTCATGGTTTATGAAAGTCTATGTGCATCATCATCAGTCAGACGATAGACCTCAGCAGAGTTCTTTTCTTGTTTTTCTTTCGAACTTGGGCATGTCTTTTCTTTTTCTTTCTCTTCTCTTTCTCTAAATGGATGGGGCTATACAGTTTCTAATAAAACACCCCTTTCTAATTTATTTTTCTTTCCGGTTTCGTTATGTCTTCATAAAGGAAGTTATAGAATGATGTCCTCGAATGACGTCTCGTTACTTTTTTTTATATAAATGTTTTTTTTTCTTACTCTTCATATTTTCACAATGCTTTGTATATATAATTTACGTTTTACGTACTCTCTATTTCCTCTCTCTCACTTTTTCACTTTCTTTCATGCGCAGAAAGGAACTGTTTGCCAACTGTTTGTCAAGGCAAATAACAAAGGTCATGCTAGTCTAAAGCAATATTTCTTTCTGTTTTTCAACACCATTGTTGCCTACTTATAGTTATTTTCATCACACGCGGAAAGATTGGCAAAATCTATTGTGTGTTCAAGTATAAGTTTCTCTTTGCACGCCAGAACATTTGTTATTAGTGTGTCTTCTTGGTTCGTGTTGAATGCTGCTGAAGTTGTCGCTGTCGTCGTTGTCGTTGTTATTGTTGTTATTGTTGTTATTGTTGTTATTGTTGTTGTTGATGTCAGTCTTGAAGGTGATGTTTTTGTTGATTTTTTTATCGTGATGTTGTTATGTTGTTGTTTGATTTGTTATACGTCCTCAACAGGTCTTATTATCTTCTAAAACTCTTTTTTTCTTTGTTGAAATTCGGTTTGCATTTTTTTATTATTGATTTTGTCCTGTGCGTTGATCTGTTTTCAATATGTTATTATTATTGTTTGTGATATTGTTGTCAGTTTGTTCATCAATTGAATTATGTTTCGATATAATAAATCAATAGGGATGTACGGCAATATGTGGTTTTTTAAAATCCTTGTATCGATTATGGAGTATTGCAATCAATGCAAACATCGCCGTTATCATCTAATATTTGATCCGGCTTGTCTTCAACGGGGTTTCCAGTAGTAGAAGATTTTGTCGCATGCTTATCAACGTGTCCCAAATCTTTAGCAGGAAATAGCACGTCTCGAACAAGTCTTTTAAGATCCTTTGAGTCTATTAACGAAATCAGTAATAAGCTTTGAGTTTGCGAAATTATGGCCGAAGCGAGTAAAATTGCAACGTAAAGTAACATACCAGGAAAGCCTCCTTTTTCCTTTCGATCCCATAAGATAATTTCCTCACTTGTCTCATTAGATATTAATCTAACAATAAAAGTACCGCCAGTAGCAGGGAGTAACGAGACTTCTCCTAGATCCATACTGAATGTAGAAAGTAGTTCCTGCGCGTACCTGGATAAATGTTAGTCAATTTGTTTGCAATAATGCATAATGCAGAAAGTTAAGTACCATGCTGCTCGTAAGTTCCATTTGCATGCTGTACAGAACTCAATTGATATTCGCGGATATCTGAATGTGCCTGACATTGTTTCGATAATTGTGTGTAATGAACTCCCCGAGTAAAGTCCCAGAGCCAAGTCCCAATCAAAAACCCCAGACCAAGAATAACGTTTACCGCGTCGATGTCAACAAGCCCCTGGATCACAACCTTGCGCTTAATCTAGAATTAGGGCATAACCCTAAATGCTATGTTGCTAGTAGCTGGAAAGACAGTTAGCAGTCACGCGAGATGGGGTTAGTGAGAGATGAGAGGGAGGAAATCAGAGTTGTGCGGCGAGCTGTGGTTGCTGAGTCTTTTGAGACGTTTTGCTGTGTTCACTCAGGCTTTCTGTACAGTAAACAAGGTACGTATAGATGTTATTGAGAATATCTTTTTGATATTATATGAATGCTGTTGTATAATTTTTGAATTAATACTAACGAGTATGTGTTTCTGATTGAATTTTGCGGTCGATTCGGAGTGCGAAAGACAATGTTGAACGAGTAACCGGGACTACTTCGATAACGATGAATCTATGACGAAAATTGCGATTTATTCAATACTTTGGTTTTCAATATCTGCTTTAATTCTTACGAGTAATTGGTTTATAGTTTCAATTCTCGAATGGTCCCGGTCTTGTACACATTTTGATCTCGCTCTGAATTCACCTCAAGTTCAGCAGAAGCCGTTTGAAACAGATATATCACAATGTCTAAGTCCAAGAACCATACCAACCACAACCAGGTCAAGAAGGCCCACCGTGTATGTTTATATGATGATACAATATCTTTAATAGTTTCTAATTAGTGTTACAGAACGGTATCAAGAAGCCTAAGACCTCCAGATACCCCTCTCTCAAGGGTGTCGACCCCAAGTTCAGAAGAAACCACAGTATGTACTCGTATCAGTATGGATCATATTCTTTATGCTAATTGACATAGGACACGCTCTTCACGGAACTGCCAAGGCCCTCAAGGCGGCCAAGGACGCTTCCGCTTAAGCGTAAAAAATGGAACTGGTTGGATAAAAAATACAATAATGACAGGGATGGGAAATCGTACGAGTTAAATATACATCTTCTCCCGACTTAATTGGTCGACCATTCATCGCTTTTGTTGTTAGTTGATTGTATGTGTGATTATAGCATGTATTTTGTACAAAAAGAACAGTTGTCATATCGTCAAACAAGAAATACCCATATCCTTTGCCCATTTGATAATCCTACTTATGAACTATCATTTTGCACATCTCGATCACGATGCGGTCTGTTGTTTTTACTTCAACACATGGCTTTCATTGTGAGACAGGTTTTTCTTTACATATTGACTTTCACTATTATAAAACACTGAAAATGTGCTATATCAACTCGTAGAGAAAATGCTACCAAGCGCAACTCTGGCTTCTTTTCGGTGCTGATTTGCGTATGACAGCTTATTTGACATGCTTTTTACTATATTGAATATGGAAATAAGAATATATTTTAATAAAGAACTAGACAGTAGTTTTTCAGTTGTGGTAATAGTTACGCATGAAAGCACACGAGTTGAAGTGGCTTAATGACACCGCCACACGTGGCTCATGAATCTTCGGAACCTCGAAAAAAATAGTTTTGAGAAAGCTCAGATTCCGAGTACTCAAGATTTCGAAAACCCACTCTTCCCTACTTCGTTCCAGGCATTTCAGGTTGTTCTGAATTGCTAAGTCATTGACTTTCTTTTTTGGCTTGCTATATTTGTGTAAAGAAAAATAGATAGCTAGAAGAGGAAAAAAAGAGTACGGAGGTTGAGGACGAGCAGTACTTAGTTGTTAGTTGAATAAGGTCGTCTGCGAGAGTTTTTGAATCAGAATACAACAAAATGGTTTTCAGACAATTAATGCGGCTGCGATGTATGATCTCCGTCTGTTATTGTAATCATTGGGGAGAAAAATGAACTAATATATCTGGGTTTCTTAATTATAGGCACCGCTTCAAACATTTCAAGACTGCAGCATCCGATTGTTAACCGACAAGTACCTAACTATATTTCTACTCAATTAGCATTCACACGACTAAATTCCTCATCATCATCGAAGAAACCGCCATCAAAGACTCCGGAAGAAGAAGAACAAGAAGAGAAAGAAGAGAGCATAGACTCGTTTGTTGAAGACTACGGACTTAGCGATTTACAAGAGGCCGAAGTTGAAGATGAACCTATGTTTGCTTCTGCTGAGCATGAATCTTCAAACTCTGAGCATAGTAGTATGTTCACGAATATGGAGCATGTGTTTGAGCGATCAGACAAGGAGTTCGATGAGACTTTCTCTGACTTAGCTGCTGAGAAAGGAATCTCGGCGGATGCTGCTACATCTAAAGACGCATCAAATAAGTCTTCTTTCAACATTCTTGAAGAAAGAGAAAGTAGAAAAAAAGCATACGAGTCATTTCCTAAAATCATAGCAGAGGAGAAGTCTAAAATTGTGCAAAATTTCAAATATGACAAGGAGGCTGTTGAGAACTTAAAACTGAAACTTCAAGAACCTGATGTGAACATCCAAGCCGTTTTGGAAACTGAATTTAGCCATTTGTTAGAGCGTGAAGTTAATGAAGCTGACTTAAACGCAATGAAATCGCAATGGGACTCGGAATATGAAAAGCAAAAGCAGGCATCCGCTGAAGACCATGTTGCTGATGATGAAATTCAACTTGATTCAGATATTTACAAAAAGACGCTGACTCGTCCTGGATTACCCTACAACGCACATGAAAACTATCTCAGAAAACAACATCAGCGTATGTCAAGTCGATTTCATTTAACTGCGGGCTTGATAATTAACTAACTGTTTATAGGTGCATTATCTGGCGCCCTTGGCTCCGAATATACAAAGACATATCGTCCACGACAGGTCATCAGTAATCCTCCCAAACCCAACAGTGTGACTGTCGCCATGCTGACCGCTGCTGGTGCTCATCTGGGCCACAACACCACCCGTCTTCGTCAATCTAACATTCCATTCATTCTCGGTGAACGCGAAGGAATCCACATCATCAATCTCGAAACCACAATCCCATTTCTCCGCCGTGCATGCCGCGTCGTTTCAGCAGTTGCTGAGCGTGGTGGTGTTATAGTTTTAATTGGAACTCGTAAGGGTCAGGAGCCTCTTGTTCTGGCAAACTCTCAAAGAATGGGTGCAAACTACGTCGTTCGTCGCTGGATTCCTGGTTCGCTTACAAACATGGCAAACGTTCTCAATGACGATCGAGAAGTTACCGTTCTCGACATGGCCGATGAAAAAGTCAACGCTGCTGTTCCTGAGGATTTCACCGTCAAACCAGATTTAGTGATCGTTCTAAACCCCATTGAGAATAGAGCAGCAATCAATGAATGCCGAATGCTGAGAATCCCCACTGTCGGAATCATCGATACTGACTCGGAGCCTACTCTTGTTACTTACCCGATCCCCGCTAATGACGATAGCATTCGTTCTGTTGAACTCATCTCTGGAATCCTCGCTCGCGCTGGTGAAGCTGGTCGAAAACGTCGTTTGAAAAGCGCAAAGAAACCTGTTGCTCCTCCTGCTTATCAGTTTAATTTTATCCAACAGATTTCCGAGTCTCAAAAGTAAACCTTTTTTTTTCCTGCCTTTTATGCAACGCTTTCATAAAGTTGATCATTGCTAGTGTACAATCCAATTAATCGAATTGTGACGAGAATATTTTCAACGTCTGTTTCTTTTGTCAAATAATTTCTATTCCAAGACGCTCCTAGTTTTTTTTTATGTCTTTTCATGTTTATGTTTATCTTCTTTTGATTGTTTTCATCTAGTATGTTTTTGCATTTTGGAGCAGATGTAAATATAAATTTAGTACATAAGTTATTCTATTTTACGCAATTAATTTTATGCCGATAAATCAACCTAAAGTTTTGAATCATGACAAACTTACGCATTTGATATATAAAAAGTGAACAAAGTTTTCAAAATTAAAATCCATTAATAAACAGTAATACGCCATATTTTTCCTAAGTGAGACATACCCACAAACAACAAATAAATCACAACTTTACTAACAACTAAGCAAGGTACGAAACAAAACAACCAGTTGCATCTATTCACAATATTAGGAACGTTCATCCCTATTTAGCAATCGCTAAAACTCAACAAACACCATGGTATCGCATACAAGATTCAATAATTTAAACGCTTTGTGGAGCCCCAATTCACAAATCACAACGAATGCGGTAAATCGGGATTATAAACATGCTGATCTGGAGGATTCGAAATCTGCGGTCGTATCGTATCGGGCGATTGAACAACTGCGGGAACACTTTGCGGAAAGAAGTTACGAATGTCTTGCGCCGAATGAATAGTGCTAGTAGGAGTAGTCTGTATCGATGAGACATTACTAGTAGTATTGACTGCTAAAGAAGCAGCCGGCGTTATAGAAGATTCCACCGGAGGTGGCACTGTGGACGACGGGTGTGAAACATTTTTCATAAAGTTTGAAATCTCGGGTCGTATGTTTGATGTTTCCATAATACTTATAGGAGCTTCAACAGGTAATACGATCGTCGAAGACTTATCAACACCCATCATATCCGGTGGTGGTGCAACAACCAATGGTGAAATCTCGTCTAATTTCGTTCTCAAAAACTCACGCTCAGATTTAAAAAAAATGTCACTTCCTTCAACTTTTCGCAGATAAAATCGTAATAGCGGCGCATCATTCTCAGTATACACATGATCAGCGGGGAACAAAGATTTTAGCTCACTGCAAAACTGCTCCGATAGCTCTTTGAGAGTGAGCGCATACGTTAACTCTTCCGTCATAAACGGTAACTGTTTTCCATTTTCAATCCAAGGAGTTAATTCTTCAAGCGTGGGTCGATAGTAATCTCTAGAAATCTTTTGACTCCTATCGCAAATTGGACAGTAGTACTGATCCTGATCTTTTAATGTTCCTCTTGGAATTTTCAAGCAGCGATTATGATACCTAACGAGACACATTAGTTTAGCAATTTCGAGGTTTTTTGTGGCAAATTAAACATACCATTCATGACATTTTTCACACTCAATCATCAGCCCAGATTCGGCCATTCGACAGATGCAGAATAACTCTTTCGCCGGTTTTTTATCAGTTACTTCAACTTGTGATTCGCGCGGTTTATCACTGAAAGACAGAACAGTTTTTGTTCTTTTCACAAATGCGTCCAAGTAAACAGAAAAGGCAACTGAGGCAGTTATATGAAAAACATTGCGACCTTGACTCATCCAATCATAAACCGATTGAACTCTTTTAATAAACTCAATATTCTCTGCATTCTTATCAAACATGGGATCTTTGACAAGTTCGTGTATTCGACGTGCATCTTTAAAAGAAGGACGCTCGAAAACAGACTCCGCTTTTGATCCTTCAGCAAACTCTTCCACAGACTGTTTTATTTCCTTGAATCTAGATAAAAATCTACCGACTCTGTCGTATGTCTCCTTAGTGACGGGAGTAAGCGAAGCCTCGTCATATTTATCATCAAGGAAGTCATAATCAGGATTTTCGGCATTAAGTTGTTCATTAACCACTCTCTCCCACTCAAATCCTTGCTTCGAATCTCTCAACAGCTTGGCATACATCCGTTCATTTTCGTCAATCTCAAGTCGAGTACCCTCAGTTAGATAATTTTGTACATCCGACAAATACAAATAAGTTTTTCTTGCATCAATAACACGCTCTTTCCATTGCAGTTGAGCAAGACACCGTTCAAGAAGATTGACCTCTTCTAGCTCAACATTCAAACCAATTCCAGTTTCAATTAAAGTGATGTAAACGTCAGCATCATCTTTTGGATTTTCAAGAAGCTCTCTAGATTCCTTAAGAAATTCTGCAATCTGTGATTTACGTTCAACCAATTGATCAATCTCAGGGCACGTAAAGGGGAAATTCTTGATTTGATCAAGTAGTTCGTCGACATATTCAGGTTTATAACTTTGAGTTTTCTCTTCTGGCTCTACAGAGTTGGATATTGACCGCTTTGTACTATTCCGCCGCGAACTATTTGAGCGCTCCAAGCGACGTCGCTGTCCCACCTTTCGAGCCAAAATATTCTGTGCATCTTCCACCCATTCGTTAGCTTTCTCCACCAAGATTTTTAAAGACTCAGTCTCAGCCATTTTGTAGGGAATCTTTTCGGATTCAGTTAACAATGTTCGCAAATTCTTAGCACTTGGCTTTTCAGAACCATGCACAAGACGATTGTATTTTTCAATCCAACGACTCGGTTGCGTTGCTCGCTCAATCACTTTTGATACAATCTCCTCAAGACCTTTATCTGGAACACGAATATACATTATTCGCGATGACCGCTTACAGTCACAAAGTTCATCGTAATGACTCAAACAAACCACATTGGGCGTACACGAACACCCAAGCTGTGACAAGTAACAAAACGCGTTACAGTATGCACACTGAATCTCTTCATTTTCTTTAGCTGTGCGCTTCTCTGTTTGGATGTTAGGAATAAGCTCATGGATTCGATTTCTGGATCGTAGTTCCTGTTCCAGAATAACTTTGAGCGCAGGACCAAGCCACATTGCTGTTTCAATTGAGTGGTCTCTTTCAGCGGCGGTAAGTAGAAGCTCTTCGTGCGAAAAAACGGGAAGTTTGCGATAATCCTGATAAATTTCAACACCCATTCTGCCATAAGGTTCCCAATCAGCTGTAGCGAAATTGACGGCTTCGTTGAAATTAAAGCCATGGTTGAAACCCGCATGATAAGCCTGTGGAAATGTGATGACAAACTCTCCAGGCCTTTGATCAATAGAATAACATTTAACGCCTTCTTCCACTAATCGTTTCGGACTAAGCATTGTCACAAGTTGAAACAATAAATCAGGCTGCTGCTCAAACAACTCCGGTACAGCTTTTCTCATCGCATCTTCGAACTTGTCTGCATCATCACCTGGGATACCATACCAAGTCTTTGTAGCGCCAAAATGCTGATAATTTGCAGAGTAAGTATTATGATCTTCACTGTGCCAACAAAACGTAGAGAAAACCATTCCAACATATAGCCAAGGGACGGTCATTCCCGAAATGTCTGTCTTGATGTGGCGGAAAAGAGATTTTTCTTGTAAAGGAAGATTATTCAGATTCCACGGATCAAATGAATAGGGATCAAGAGGATCACGCTCCATAGTAGGAAAGCCAGAACCATGGATTGTGGAGTGAATGTCAGCACCATATTCAACTTCCACAGTCTCGTCGATACTCTCAACCAGCCGCCAAAATTCCGCTTCGATTTCATTCTCAGAAGCTTCAGTAGACCTTCGGCTTTTACCATTAAGCGGCATTCGAGTAGCTAGATAGTGATCGCGGAAGTTTTTTGCCTTCTCCTGAAACTGCCTGAGACTGTAAACTTGACCTTCCTCAAAACCGAACTCTCCAGTTCCTACAAGGCATTTGTCGCAATACCAATCGTAATCGGGAAGAGCTTTCAATGGAGGTTTCAAACAGGCCATATGGTAGCCATTATCGCAACCATCACAAAGTAGCATAGACGGAGCATCATCGCCTCGACCGCAAATTTCACAGTTCTAGAAGCAACATTAGTAGGAGTCAAATACTAGAAAATGTAAAAGCATACTTCACCAGGTTTTCGACTATTTGCGAGGTCATGCAGGCGTTTTACAACACCAGTTTTTCGATGAAGAATCATATTAGAACCAACAACAGTAGCCCCTCGTTCCGTTTGTGGCGAATCTGGTAAAAAAATCAGTTAAATGTGAAATGAAAAACCACTGTATCGACTTACCTGTTCTTAGTCTTTTGCTTCTTCGCTCTTCTGACTCGTTCGCTTCCGAATCATTTGCATTACCTTTTTCTGGTTCCTCCGACTCGTTTTTGATCGTGGTAGCTTCTGGAGTTGGTGATATTTGCGTCACTGGTACCGGAGTACTGTTTGGTAGATTACTTGAGATGGATGAAGATTCACCAACTGACGTAGCAGAAACTGTACGCTGTCGTTTCACAGGACTAATAGGACCACCAAACTCCTCTTCTTTCCGCTGCTGCACAAATGGTTTTGCGCTTTGCAAGTACTTTTCATAAGGAAAAACGTACTTCTGATAAGCAGCCTTCAAAGAAGAGGAAAGCGATGTCATAATTTTTCCGCTATATCCAAGTTCCCGACCAATTTCGGCCCATTGTTTCTTTTTGCAAACAACATCAAAACCACCGCGCATATCAACAGATTTTTTTAAATGATACAGATCTAAAGGACGTCGATCAACACTGGGAAGTTTGTTGAGCGTCACACCTCTTTGCTTGTGAAATTTATGCAGCTGATCAAGAAAGTTGAGATTGGCTCTAGTACCGCCTTCGACGGAATTCAATTCCTGGCGTCTAGTCTTAAACCAGAAGTTCTATAATGTAGAGTAGTTAGCTTCATGAGCCAGGCATAATAATAACATATGCGAGACATGAAATATGTGTTGAATTTGATATGTAGCAGTTTTCCATCAACCAACAAGTACATAAACAACAATGCTTACCTCAGTATCAAGAGCAAAAGTGGGCTTCCACGATTCTGGAGGCACAATTTTTATTATTCCATACTGGCGAGCTTCGTCGGCGATACTTTTGATATAGGCAAGTGGGTCTGTGAATTCTTGCTCAGATGGGTAGTAAGTAGGTGCTTCAGGAAGGCCGAAAAGACGCTCTTTCTTGGGAGCTGGCTTTTGACTGATTTGTGCAGTGCCTTCGACAGTGCTGAAGTCCAAAGCCATAGCCCGAGGCCGCTGACGACCTGTGACCGATGGGATGCCGAAGTTGGTAATCGGAACAGGTGCAAGACCGTGGGCGCCGGTAGCTTTCATGCGCATCTTAGGCTGTATAGTCTCTACAGCTGAGAAGCTGTATTCGGGAACCATAATTATGATTGTTGTATAGACAGATATGGGATATCAAACGCAGCACAGCGGATGCAAGAAAGTACCCACTGCACACTGCGAAAGTTATATGTACGAGTAGAAACGGACAATGCTCAGCACTCGGATAAGCACAAATTGATATACAGCAAGAACAGCCCTCCTGGACTGAAAGCAGCTTCTTGGGCAGAGAAGTAGCAACTCGGTACTTACGCCGGGACCGGGAAACAAGATATCGCGGTCGAGATTTGGGTGGTAATTGAGCCAGACATGCGAGCGCGCCCTATTTTACTTTGTGACTTGCGCACCTTTCTACAACAAGGCCGCCCTTCAATTTTTGCTTGTATAGAGTATTTAATCATTGGCATTTTTAATTGATATTTACAAATATATGAAATTGTGTTCCAAAAACCTACAAAGGCGCTGAGTAGTGAAGGTCAAGAGGCAGCACATCTGTCAAAGCGCATAGTGCATCGAATTCCTCATCGTACCACTTTCTCTTTCGGCTGGTATTATAGCCGCTATAAGTCATTTTAAACAAATCCTTTAGTCTAATATCTCATTTAATCATAATTTGCTAAGCCTAGATCCGAAGAATATCTCTAAACCAAGTTTGCTGTGGCTTCTATTCGCATGCTCAAATGCCTAGTTGCTTTCCAGAACTGTACCCTCCTCAAATGGAAGTCAAATTGATATTCGCGTGATCCGGATGTGAGCTGAATTAATGCTTTTGTTACACCAGCACTCTAGAGCAATAGACCATTTACGTCAAATTTCAGCTTCAAAGGCTATACTTAGCAATTTCACTCAGGTATAATCTAGTTTCCAATTCTATTATACAGATACAAAATTCACCACAAAATTAAACCACTTTTGTCAATCTGATTGTAGACGGCTTCTTGACCTCAAAACCGTAAAATTCAGCACTATTTATGTTGAAAAGATTTTGATCGAGCCAATGATGATATTCGTGGCAAAGCTGCCTGCATTGTTGTGTGCTTTCGCAGTCGCTGTGCGTATTCAATGGAACTTTCAATGACACTTTCATACTTGGCTTTGTCGTCTTCACTACTATTTCGCATGTCGATCCAGTACGCCAAATACTTTGATGCCTCTATTTTAACACGTTCCAATTCTTTGACGTGATCCTCCAATTCATTTAATTCCATATTACCAAGAGCCGCCGTACTCACTTTTGATATTTGTCGTGCGTGATCAAGATCAAAGTCTGGCGCTGAAAGAGGAGTACCTGCTCTAGTCACTGGAGCAGATGTAGACACTGTTGAGACTGTGCGTGAACTCCTTGCAGACTCAGAATCTTTAGTGCTCTTTTGAGTAGCCGTAGTTGACGGTCGAGATGCCAAACCTTCTCCTTGAAGTGCAGCCAATGCTGATGCTCGTTTCTTTTTCTGATGAAGGGAAAGCACTATTCTCTCTTGTGATTGCTTTGAGGGTAAAACTTGGTCCAAATCAATTGGCATTTCCAAGCTGACTAAATGCGCCCGTCTAACTTGACTGGTTTTCCATACTGGGGGTTGTGCAGTTCGTGGTTTCGTAAGGCTCGCCCATAACTCTGCTCTGAATAATCGTTAACTCATCGAACCATATGACTAATAGTATTGCAGATCTGCGTACCCTTTAACTGTTGTTCTCACAGCAGTACCTGGCCGAATAGCTGGCAAATCGTCCAAATTATCTATAGTTGCCAGAATCATTCTGGTACTGGGAAATATATCATCTGTAAGTGCTGCTGCCGCCGATTCCAGCATATCTGGAGATGAGAAATCTTCTTCGCTTAATGGTCGAATTTGGGGTGTAAAGTAATTTGTTGTGTATGAGGTATTAGATGTAGTAGTAGGTTGTTGAACCACAGGTGGGGCAAAGGAAGTAGCTTCTTGAGCTTCGCCAAAATCACCAAAATCATCATCGTCAAAATCGTCGTCTTCTTCATCTTCTTTCTCCTGTTTTTCAGTTTGTGAATAATCCCGCTCACTATCCAGTTGTGCATAATCGCTCTTGTATAAAGACTCGTCATTCAAAGCAGAAACGGTCGTATCTACCGGTTTGAAATCTGACTCAAATGGATTCGACACCGTATCAACATATCGCGAACCACCAGCACTTATATCCACAGACCCCGATTCATCTGCGTCATTACTGTTCCCAACATTGTTCCACCCGCTTTCTTCAGCATCCAAGTACCGCAAATTACTTGTAGAACTAGTCAATGATCCGCCATTGCTGGTCGTCAGTAGTGATGATAATTGACTGGTGTCTGGAACCGAGGTCGAAACCTCGTCGTCCGAGGCCATTGCCACCTACAAGTTTTATGAGACAATTCCGAATATCAATTCTATTTACAATAGAAACACTTTGTAAAATTGTCGTAAAACTGGAAATGCAGATAGTAAGGTTGTTTGGAGGTCCAGAGTAGAGTAAACTCTGTCTGGTTATGTTTACTATATGCCTCCTGACTCGTGCGGCACGCCTTAATCTCTTCTTCCTCTATCTGGAGCCTCCACTATTCCAAATATAGCTGATCAATGCGATATCTTATAAGTTGCAATCTTTCTGGATCTTGATCAAATTTGTACATATGTATAATTTTTTTTATTTAGTAGTGATATACAGTTACATAAATACATGCAATAAGCCCCTCCTACTCTGTACTCCCAATTCTTACAACTAACGTACAAGTCTTTTTTCAGCCTCTTCCGATCTCACCCAGCATCAACGTCTTATCCGTTGACGCACTCAAGATAACAGTAGGTTCAGTCGGTGAAAATCTAACATCATTCACTGATCCTGTATGTCCTGGTAACTTGTATAAAATCTTCCTAGTCTGTGTGTCCCATATCATGACTGTTCTATCTGCTGAGCCTGCAATGATTTTAGACCCATCTGGACTAAAACTCGCTCGTAAAATGTTCTTTTCGATATCACTACTTGTCGCGCCACTATAGATGTTGAGTAATCGATTTTCTGGTGCAAAGGGTCGAATATCCCAGGTTCGAACACTTTGATCCATAGAATGCGACACCAGGTATTGCATATCATTCGAGACGCTTAATCCAGTAACTGAATCAACGTGTCCTGAAAGTGAATATACTACATCTTTTTTTCTTAAATCCCACACTTTGATTTCATGATCAATACCCGCCGAAAAAGCTTGACTTCCCGCCTCTCCAAGCGCAACAGATAAAATAGGAAAATCTGTCTCCATATAGTCAACTGCTTCTTTGGCTCGAGGATCCCAGAGTGCAATAGATCCATCATCTGATCCTGATAGTATAAGTTCCGGGCCGCGTCGTACCCGATCAATACTGTTCACTATATCTTCATGACCAACGTGTTTTCGAATTCGCACACCACTTTCTACATCCCATACGCCTATTGTTGAATCTGTTGAAGCAGAGTATACTTGACGAGAATCTCGTGAAAACCCCAAATCTAAAATTGCACCTTTGTGTCCTTTAATCACTCCAAAATTCTCGTTCGCTCCGTATGTGTTCCATAGTACTAAACGCGTCAATGCTATTCTTTCACGTATAAAGCCGGGACTTACGGATTGTTCGATCCTGAGATCCAGACGCTATGATTTCTCCCGAATCGTCAAATCGACATGAATAAACTTCGCC
This sequence comes from Myxozyma neglecta, assembly GCA_030570675.1. NCBI lineage: Eukaryota > Fungi > Ascomycota > Lipomycetes > Lipomycetales > Lipomycetaceae > Myxozyma > Myxozyma neglecta. Next base: position 22,801 of record JAJLWK010000031.1, on the reverse strand, counting down.
CTGAAATAAATCGTCAATACTGGTCCTTCAACAATTCTACAAATCAATGTAAATCATACTGTATGTCCTGATAATTGAATAATGGGTGCCTGTAAATTAGAAGTTCTTTGAACCTGTCACCCACAGTATTAGTATACATTAGCAATAAAAATATAGTTGATAAACACACAGTTTGTAGTAAAGGACCAGCAGAAGGCGAAGTATTGACAACTGCGATAGAATTTCTGTTATTCGCTCTTGGTCTCTTAGCCACCGAATTTCCAGTGTCCGGTCCTTCTTTCCTTTTATCTGACATTATTTAAGATAATCAAAAATTCTCTATAATGTTAGTTTGTTGAACTGTTGAATATCTCACTGGTAGCCAGTGGTTATTTTAAAATGCCCGTGGATACCTGGTTTTTTGATTTGATTTTAGAAACTGTAAAAAGAGTTATGGAGCCGCAGCATGCCATCGCTGATACAACTGGTTCCTTATTCAGTTGGAATTAATACATTTTGATTTCTTTTCTTGCTCTAAATCTATATAGCTTCTAATAAGGAAAATTTCTAGATTTGTTTCTGCAGGCCATTGAACTGAATAATACAAAACTTTACGCTACTTTCACAATAATTGCATCATGTCTATTCGGACTCCACGGCAAGTAGGTGAAGATGTATGGAAAACACGAATTGAAAAAGTGGTAAGCATTTCTTTTTCCTGTAACAAATATACTTTAATAAGCTCTAATATTTTTAACATATAGAATGCTGAATTGGTCACGTTAACATACGGATCCGTCGTCGCACAATTATGCAAAGACTTCAACAGCGATTACCAAAAAGTCAACGATCAATTAGATAAAATGGGATACAATATTGGAATACGATTAATTGAAGATTTTCTTGCTCGAACAGGTGCAGAAAGATGTCGTACATTTAAAGATACAGCTGAGATGATTTCGAAAGTATGCCACAAATCATACATTTTATTCCACTACGGTTGAAACTAAAGCATTGTATAGGTCGGATTCAAGATATTTTTGAATATTACACCAACAGTAGTCAATTGGTCACAAGATAACAAAGAATTCAGTCTTGTATTTGATGAAAATCCACTTGCTGATTTCGTCGAATTACCAGATGACGGTAAAGCAACTAAAGAACTGTGGTACTCAAATATGTTATGCGGAGTATTACGTGGCGCTCTTGAAATGGTCAGAAAATCCTGGTTTTCAAATAAATTAATCACTAACCAGTCGATATAGGTTCAAATGCAGGTTGAGGCAGTATTCGTCAGTGATGTTCTACGCGGTGACGACACAACTGAAATGAAAGTCACACTAGTCCGTATATTAGAAGATGAAATGCCTGTAGGTGATGATTAGTTGGGAAGGACTCAGCCACACTGGCTTATTCTGGATTTACGAGACTTTTTTAATGATGACTTCATTGCAAATATCATATACGCTAATCAAACTTAACGTATTTCTGTACATACGAAAACCAAAAAGCATCATCAGCAAGCAAAAAAACAAAAGAAATATGTGCTACTGCACCCGCAAAAATCAAAGCCCTCATCCATAAATTTCAATCAACGAAGAGCCTGTTTGAAAAAAGACCAATGCAGACTTACATATTGGCTTAGAAAATGAACTGCAAATTGACATCCATAGGATGCGAAGAACTTAGTTGTGGCTTTTGAGAATATTTCTCCGCCATAAGTTGTCTCATGTTTTGCAGCAGCGACAAATAGCTTTGATTTGGATTTGAGGTAAGAACTTCAATAAAAGCGTATGACATTGCACCTGTTGCCAGTCCATTTTCCGAAGAATCCGCAGATGTCTGCGAATCTTTACATCCAGAAAACATGACCACATCAGCAGGACTCGTCTTCGTACGTTTTGTAAGCTCGGCAGCTTCGTTTCCGTTTCCGGTTGCTTGCTTGAAAACTCCTGTAATCGAAGAGATTGCGCCACCTAAATCTCCTCGTACGTATGAAGTGAAAGCAGAAAGTAATCCCTGCCCTGCTTCTTTGGCAAGATTGGGCTCCTTAATGACACCTTGTGTAGAGTACACATATGGTAAATCGAGCGCAGTACCAGAGTGACAACTATCAAAAATGGCAGTAAGACGCACACCGGGTTGAAGAGGACGAACCATGATATCTAAATCAGAATTAGAACCGAACAGTGAGTCGAGTTGCCAATACATACCATGCATGTCATCGTCAACAATGTGACCAGCGACTTGAAAGTCAACCGGATAAATTACTTCATCATATCCATCTTCTTCATCACCATTTAAATCTTCGGTTTGACCACCATGACCAGAGTAGTGGAAAAACAGAGAATCCTATATTCAAATTAATTGGCAAGGACAGCACAACTTTAAACCAGATCAACGTACATTTGGTTGGGCATTTTTAACTAGCCATTGCATTGCTGCAATCATGTTTGCTTTTGTGGGAATCGATCGTGGGTTGTGTTGGTCGTCGGTCAAAATGACCATATCGTCTGGACTGTAACCGTATCCTAAACGTTATCAGTCAGTCCCACGTCATTGCTTCACATCAATTTCTGTAGCATACGCAAAAGTAGCTGTCTAACGTTATGAACATCATTAATGCAACCCCTTAACTCGCTCTTTGTTCCAAAGTAATTGATTCCGATCAACAACGCCTTTTTCCGACCACTGCAATTGGAGTACTTATAAGCATACTGACTTGGTGCTCCCTGTCCAAACTGCTGCATATTCTGGGGTATCTGGTGCATTTCCTGAGGTGATTGAAAATTACCTCGATATCCTCCAGAGAAAGCATTGTCAGTTACATGACCGGGATTTGGAAGCGCAAAATCACTTCCATAATTACCCCCGTTGTTGTATCCCATATTTCCTTGCCCTCCCTGGTAATCCCCGCCGTACTGTCCTCCTCCGTAGGAAGGAGGTCCATTAAATGAAAGGGGTGGTCCTCCAAAAGGTGGTGGTCCTCCATACTGAGGCGGACCACCAAACGGAGGAGGACTATTGAATGGAGGAGGACCGCCATAGGGCGAACCTGGAGGAGGTCCTCCATATGCACCTGGTGGGGGACCGCCGTAACCGCCACCGAATCCCGGAGGAGGACCTCCATAACCACCTCCTGGTGGCCCGTATCCACCGCCGCCTTGCTGATTTACATACTGGTAATGATTGTTTCCTGGATAGGACATTCTACGGAATACTCAACGAAATCGAAAGAAAGTATACGTCACGCGTACGGAAAGCACTTAGGGAAGACCGTTTCGGAACCTTAACGTAAGCCGCGTGAGGCTTTGCCACGTGCTATTTTAGTGCTTTGATTATCAGTTTGTCTTGTTACTCAGATCTCAATACTATTATTGTCGCCAAAAGCTTCAAAAATACACTAATTTACAGTATACGCTGACCAGGTTTAATCTGTGCAAGTTTGTCACTCTCGGCAAACCATTCAATGAACGTCTTCTTTTTGCCATTTACTGGAGCAGAACGCGGCTTCACTTTCTGTCCGCCGCCTGGACCGACTCCAAATGCAGGAAAAAATCGCTGCTTAGGTTTAGCCGGAGGAGCTGATGGGGGACCTGGAGGTGGAGGTACCGGAGTTGGAGGCGATGGTGGTGTTAATATAATCTCATACTCTTGACCTGGCTGAACAATATCTTCCCATACCGCAGGAAGAATAGATCTGCCATCTGAAGCTGAGCGTAGTTCAAAGTGTCCATCTGCAATGAGAGATTTTTCTGTCTTCGGGAAAGCCTCTTGCAAGAAAACCAGTAAATTCTATGCAACAAACAGTTAGAAACACTGAACAACTCATCATATTAGCTAAACATACATGCCAGGTTCGAATTCTAGATAACGGAAACTGCCATCTTTTTCTAAGATCAGAATTGAAAATAATTATAGATCCTTCAGAAGATTTTTGTGCCTGCTTTAACTTTTCAATTTCCTCATACAGTTCCCTTCGTTCTGAATAAAGATCCTTTAACTCTCTCTTGAGATCTGATGTATCATCTGGCTTGCTTGGTTCAACGACAGCTTCATTTTGTTCGGGTTTTTCATTTTTCTCGTATCTTCCTCTGTCATACCTAGGAAATCTGGCTAATTCATCGAACGGATTAGGCCGTTCAAATCCCGGATCTCTCCACATACCAAGTGTTGGACTCACTACTGCGGGAGGCGCATAAATCCAAGGATAGCGCATAGGGTCAAAAGGTGAAGGTGTGAACACGACTTGAGGAGAAGTAGGTTCAGCTTTTCCACCATTAGTCACTGGAGAGAAATTTTTGTCCCAAAGTTCTTTTGCTCTTCTCTCTTCCTCCAGTTTTTTTCTTTCGTATCGCGCTATCTTCACCTCTCTTTGGAGTTTTAATCGCTCCCTTTCCAATTCAACATTTTGATCTTCTGGACTACCGAACCTATTGTCTGTTTTACCAGTTTTTCTGTAACGCTCAGAACGAGATGTCGAAGACAAAGGTAGCTGATGTTCCTCACAATGCTGTTCTTTGCGTGATTTCACCTGCTTGCAAACGGGACAGTTATTGCTAGATTCAGACTTTGAAGATTTGGCAGGATTTGCTGAATGAATATCTTGAGATCGGTGTTCGCGATGAGCGTGTGGAGAGGAGCTAGTGGAATCAGACGAGCGTCGCGATCTTAATCTTTGCTCTGTAACCTCATCAGAGACATTGTGTACACCAGATTGCGCATGTTGCTGTGGTCCTTCTGCAGCTGGTACTGGCCGTAGAGAAACGTGAGACTGAGAAACTTGATTACCCGTATTAGGCAGCACATACGTAGATGGTTGCTGTGGAATAACAGGGGCCACTGGCTGATTAGAGTTCTGATATTCAGAAGGGTGAGGCGCGCGATCTTCCATCGCAAACGACTGTGGTCGCTCCCAGTCGGTAGTTTGATTGTGAACTGGTGCTGAGAAAGACTGAGGAGCACGGTTTCCTGTAACAAACGACGACGGTTGCTGCCAGCTGTTGGGTTGTAACGGCGGCGCTGGCATATAAGCATACTGATCAATGAACATTTGCGGATCAGCATTGCTCAAAACCGGAAAAGACGACGATTGCCAAAACGGAGCAGATGCGGGATGACTAGACATCGGCGCAGAAGAAACTTGGTGCGTGAATTGCTGGTCATTTACCGTGGATCTTGGGTCACCAAAACCTCTTCTTGATGGGATTTGCTGTGGAAAAGAACTCATAGGCTGTTTGCTAACACCTGAGTAATCTCTGTCATCAAGCGATTCATACATATAAGCACTTTTATTGTCAAAGTCCGAAGATGGTCCAACACCGGCAGTCTTCACAGATGAGAATTGATTTCCTACAGGACTTTGGCCATTCCGAGCGGGGAGGTAAGATGGATATTCCACAGGATTTTGCTGCGATAGATTAGAAAAGGACCAGTCGGATGACATCGGTATGCCATGAGATCTCTTTTGGCCATAGTCGTCTAAGGCATCATTTGGCGAGAAAGAATGAGGTCGCTTAAAGACTGGTGGCGTATGAACGACTGTATCGTTGTCATAGGTGGATTTCGATTGTGGAAATGATCTATGCCCAATCAAAGCAGCACGAGATGGGATGGTTGCATTCGTCACACGAGGCACAGATGATTCATTAAATTGTGGTGAACGGTCTTCTCCAGCAATTTCAAAGTTCGGATGCTGTACAGCTGTACCCTGCATCAATGTTTGCGGATCTCGAAAATAAGTGTAGGATATGTCATCTCGCTCATTTGGCGGATCCAGGTTCCATTGAATTGATCTTGTAGAATGGTGCATTTTTGAGTTTGTAAAATTATCAGAGAAAGCATTTGGAGCATGCCTGTCTTTTGAGTAATCCCTTTGATCGAAATAGTCGCTCAGTTGGCTGTTCGACACGGTAGAGCCAGATAATCCAGGAGTTGATGATGGAGTGCGTGTACGTCGATGCTGATAAGCTGCATTACGCGATGCTACACGAGGCAAAGACTTTGAATCTGCTGTACTACGTGACACAGATGAATGCTCTGATTGTAATTCTGAATTCGCTGTATCTGGGTGTATTTTGTGGGTTGAGCTGCTATCTTTCTGATACTGGCGACGGTCGAGGTGGCGCAAATGCCGGTGACGACGGCGGTGGGCATCTCGCTGACTAGGGCTGAAGCGGCCAGGCGGATCGGAAGCACGGTATTTCGAGTGATCTTGCAGACCCAAAGTAGACAGAAAATTTTCCAGCTCTTTAATCTCGCTCTCCTCTTCTTCTGATGAATCTTCTTGGTGGTGGAAATTCACCATATATTCCGGTACGTCCCCCGACGCATCTGCTGGCAGCGTGATTTTAACGTGTGGAGGTGCTGTTGAAGACGACGAGAGAGAAGGATAAGAACTTGCGGTAGATGCCAGCTTGGATGGTATTTGCAGAGGTGAACTCAGATAACTTGAGAGACACTTATAGACACTGAACCAGACTCAAAAAATAAAAAGTCCAACAAACAAACAGAAGCAGTATATATAAACCTATATATTTGTAAGTGTGTGAGAACAGAGCAGTTGCGAGATAAGTGGAAGCGGACTGAAAGAAGAAAGTGACAGAAATGAAAAGTGAAAAGTGAACAGTCAAAAGTAAAAAGTAAAAAGAAAGAACAGATAAAAACGCCAGCAAAAGTCGAACAGAATCAGTTGAACTGGATCAGAGCGAATAGGGGCTGCCTGAGCGACTCAGTTCTGTTGCGTTGGTGCGCAAAAACGCTAATTATTAAAGTTAACCGATCCCTGTCTTTGTTTAGCCCAGAGCCCGAGCTTCGAGCTTTGTCCCCAATTCACGTGAGATTACATAAGCTCTTCGCATATTATCACACAAGCAAGATTTCATTAGTATATGTAGATTGAGTTTCGCCGTGACAGCTCTCGTCAGAATCACATGTAAATACATCATGCCCCCAAAGAAGCGAAAAGCGCCTACAAATAATGGCAGAAAATCGACAAGAAAAAAGCAAAGACCGGCCGTGCGAAGCAGGGCTTTGGGAGTATATACTTTAACTGAGTCAGGCGACGACGAAGAAGATGGTGACTACATTGACTTTGACGCTATTGCAGACAAAGACGATTCAGAGGTTGGATCAGATCTCGAAGACGTGCCATTAAGTCGACTGAGGAAATCACGGAACGAGCAACGTTTTAATAAAGTGATTCTTCTAGATAGTGACAGTGGTGATGATGGTAATGTGCAAAGTGCGCAAGGTTCTCTATCCGCACTACCTGACGAACTACTTGAAAAGGTCTTAAACTATGTAGACTCCAATATTGACCCAGCAGCAGGCCATGAAAAAAGGGTCATCAGTACATATACATTCGTGTGTCGGCGGTTTTGTCAGATTGTGAGTTTAATTGAATTACTTGCAAGCTTTGTTGGCTAATATTTGTAGTTACAACCCAGATTATTTAATTCTTTACGAATCACACAATTGAAAAATCTCTATCAATTTGCGAAACTATTGAAGAAAAATTCATCAATGCAAAATTTTACAACACGACTTGAGCTAGAATTGCAGTGCAGTTTAGCAGAAGAGTCGAATATGGTGGCCGCTGCAATTGGCGCTTCAGTTCCACTTTGTAAGAGTTTGAAGACTTTGGAGGTTGTGTTTACTGTTCCGATGGGATTCCAGAATATTTTTCCAATTTTGGCACGTAATTTTCACGCACCGTCAATTGAGAGACTTGTGATTGGAACGAATGTATTTACTACCTCATTTATGCAATTTGTTAGTTCTTTCAACAATTTGCAATGCTTACATTTGAAGGGGGTCGATTTCATAAACCTACAGATTTCAGAGAAAGATAAAAAGTTTACTGTTCCGACATTGAAAATGCTTCAACTGGATAAGTGCATGGTGGGTCCCGAATCTTCTGAATTGTTATCGTCTCTTTTGCCAAATGTGGAAACAGTTTCTCTCTACTGTTGCAAAGGTATGCCTCACTTTTCGATAAATGGAACAAGAACAATGCTAATAATATGAGGAATGACAACGGATTTACTCCTGGCTATCAAAGCTAAATCATCTTCATTTTCAAATCTCACTGTGTACCTGTCCTTGGACGCAGCAATTCGCCCAACTGCTCGACGACCATTTAAGCTTCCAGTTTCACTTTGGCAGTCGCTAAAAAGTATACGTGTGATGTACTGTCCGAATTTCATAAAAGACAGTCTCCCATCTAAAGAATTGAGCGGCGTGTCAGACCTCTCTAACTTAAAGCGCGTCCAGATTGTGGAGTTTGCCAAACGCCTAGATGATCCTAAATCAATGTTGACGTCCGTCAGACGTTTTGCTGACTTATTAAACCATTCAAAAGTAATAAGAACAGATACCTCTTCTACTGACCGTACAAGCGCAAGAGAATTCGAAGCAACGATTATAGTACAAACAGCAGCAGCTCCTTATTTGAAGTCTATTTTGGATGTAAGCACGACTGATAATTCATGCCCTTATTTTGAACAGCTGAAGTCAGACGGTGAAATACAGATGACTGTTTTGAAGACGGTAGAAAATGAATACGGAACTGGTTCCTACGCTTTGCTATCTGACCAATTTTAAAGCTTTAAAGTCACGGAACATCAATTGTATGATAATATGAATGAAGGTTGTTAAATCATTTCCGCGTCAACTACATTCATTCAAATCTTTTGAAACTGAACAAAATCAATTTGGGTCACTTTCTTTGATTAGCCTTGACGATGTGGTCACATCCTTGTAATAAAAGTCCTGCGGGGTTTTACAAACAGAAATATTCAAGCAAGGTTGATAAATGTCAAGTTTCTTATGAGATGGAGATAGTCAGTGTAGCATAAATTGCAGGCACATGACTTTCCCGGTCAACTTGGGTCAATGGGTATAATTAATTAACTGCGCGATCGGTAAATATGTCACTATGTGTATATCGGATTGTAAATTAGATACCTCATTGTATTAGTTTAAGGCATTTAAATCTCCAAAGCTTCACCGATATTCTAATTTATACTTACGGAAACTTCCGCAGACGCGCGCGCGTTCTGTCAGCATCTTTGGGAATTTCCTAATAAGTCACAATTTGCCCTAGCCCTCTTATAGTGGCTTTCCTTCTATGGGTCCTTCACCATCAATGTCCTACCGCAGTTATGTCTGTTGCTGCAGGCTTTTGCGCGCTTTGATACTATAATTTGTGCTTAATTTGCTTGCTGGAAGCGTGCTATTCTGCTTCTGCGACTTCTATGCTGCTTGTGCAGCCTCGTGATCAGGCGACTCTTATAGGGTAGCGTCTCGAAGCCATCATGTCATCGACTGACGCGAATACGCCGAATGATTCTGATCATCTGCTAGACGTGTCGGACCCGAAAAGGCGGCGCATTGCTCGTGCGTGTGATTGGTGCCGACGTAAAAAGGTTAGCATAGAATGAATTGTATTTAGTGATTGTACTATAACTTTACTTTCTGTTAGATCAAATGTGACGGTAAATTACCGTCTTGTACAAACTGTATAAACTACAAGACCAGATGCATTGTAACTCCACTCGAGAGGAAACGCAATCCGCCAAAAGGGTATTAGCCTTTTAAGAAACTAAAATTGAGACGCTAACTAATCAATCATTCTCTAATAGTGCAAAGTACATTGAATCTCTCGAAAATCGGCTCGAGCGTATGGAAGACATTATTCGCTCTGTCATACCTAATTTCGAAAGAGGGTCTTCTGAAGTAGATGTAACTGATGTTGAGAAAGTCTTCATGAACCGTCTTCATCACGCACTGAGCAACCCATCAGTCACTGAGGCGTTTACAATTCCACCTTTGAGCGAGAGACTAGACTCGCAAATTGGTTCGCCTGCAGATATCAGCCCGCCGTCCGCAAACAATAACACGGCTTCTGAAGGCGACTCATCTAACTTGACTGAAGTTTCAGTAGCTGCTGAGACTGAACAAGATGGTCGTGGAATACAAAAGTTATGCTCTTCATCAAACACAATAAATCTTGAGGTGCGACCAGATATCTTGACGGGTACTTCCGAGACAACTCAGACCAATAGTCAAAATCTCACTGATCCACCGGATGCTGCCTCTTCATTTATCTTCACTTCTAGCGATGGCGAAAGCAAATTTGTTGGAAACTCATCATCATTTTCTCTTTTCTCACCCCGCGGTTTGATGTGGATTAAAGAAAAATCCGGATATGAGAATTTTGCCAAACTAAGCCATCTTTTAAAGGAAAATTCGTCTGCTATAGTTGATAGCGATTCCGCTAACTGGCTGGATCTTGATGTCTGCGGCTCCGCTCCCCCAACTCTCATGGCATCTGAAGGTCCATTAGCTGGAACACCATTTCCGGTACCTTTAAGTTTTCCCAGCCCCGAATCGAGCATGTTGGCGATAAATGCAGTTGTTGACAATGTCTACCAAATTCTGCCATTTTTCAGCCGCGAAGAAATGATGCAAGTCTATAATCGTGTCTATTCAGGAAAACCCTATCGCATTCTGGATTATGTTACTATCAACGCAATTAATGCCGTTGGTAGTCGTTCTCCTGTTATCGAGATAAGTATGAGAGCGCGAGCGTCTGCTCCTGATTCTGGAACAACTGAACAAGGACAACAAGGGCAAGGCATGAGAAAACACCACAATATCAGCGGCAATTATCCCAGCGAGGAACTGCAACGCTTAGCAAATCATGGCTGGGAGTGTTATTTACGGGCTATGGGATACTTTAAGGAGATTGTCTGTGGCCCAGGCAGTGTGACTGCAATTCAAGCCTTATTATCTCTTGCCTTTTATCTTGAGGGTACAGATTCGGCTGAAATGTCATATTCTTTAGCTTCGACCGCATCTAGAATGGCACTGTCAATAGGGTTGCATATAAATGCAACTGGATCTGGCTTGACAAGAAAAGAAATTTCACGACGGCGAAGGTTATTTTGGGTCTGTTACATTATTGACAAAGATATGACTCTTCGTACGGGCCGACCTCCGTTCATGTCAGATCAGGACGTTTTCACAGAGATTCCTTCAGAATCTGAAACTGATGTCGTAGTTTCGGAAGTGTTCCTAGCGATCATTAAATTTGCGCGCATACAGTCAAAGACATACACTCGGTTGTATTCTGCAGCGGCATACAAGTTGTCAGAGAGCGAGTTACTTGACGCAATTGGGGAGCTCGACAATGAATTGCTTGAATGGCGTGATTCAATGCCTTTACGGTATCGTCCCGATCATGAGATAATTGAGCATGACTATAGACGACTAGTTCATTTCATCTATATCCATCTTATTTATTACAGTTGCTTGACAGCAATACATCGCATGTCTCTGCATCACCCTGTCTGGCGACGGGATGATAGGAAAAATAACAAAGGCATAGACAATCATCGAAACCCTCGAGTGTTTGCTTCTGCAGCTCTTTGCGTACAAGCAGCAAGAGCCACAATTTACTTACTCAAACATTTCGAGAGCATTGAACGACGTTGTGGATGGATGGTGGTGTATTTTGCAATTACTTCATTCGTGACTCTCTTTGCTAATTGTCTTGAAAATCCAAGGCAGCCTTCTTCGAGATCTGATCTCGCACTCATGAACCTTGTTGTGCGGTTTGTCAAACTAGTATTGGATGGTAGCAGAAGAACCAACGAGAGATTAATCAAATTTACGACAGATGTCTTTCAGGTTGCGACCGCGGTTATTGAAAAGGCTGAGCAGGAGTCGGTTCCCCAACAACATAAAGAACCGGAGTCAATAGCGGTCGTTAATGAAAAGCAGGCTGCACTGCCGACTGTGGTGCCATCTACTTCTGCCGCTGAAGCAACACCGCTGTCTAACGAGGTATCTGCAGAGCTCTCGCACAAGCAGCAAGCGACATTGCAACAAGTCACAACATTGTTTTCAGACACGCAAACTGTGTTCGGAACGAATCAATTTTCACAAATGGCACCGACTCCGCAGCAGCAGAATTTACAAATGCCTCACGAGAATCTTATACAGACTTCGACACCGGACTCTTACAACATAACAGCGCCATACATCTTCGCCGGCTCTGGAATGGGAACAGACTTGTTGGGGGTTTACAGAAGTTTTTACGGGAACAATGATAGCTCCGGAGATGGTTTGGCAATGAATCAACAACAAGGGCTACCGAGCAGTCTCAATGGAGTTTTGCCATACAGTCCATCACCTTCCATGTTCCCTGCGGCTTCACCGAACAAAGCAACGCAACATCCCAACATGGGTGGGTTCGGGTTGAACGAGTCACTGACACACGTAGGAACAAGTGGTGTGGAGGCTGCTGATGATAACGAGCCCTCACTTATTCCAGACGAGATGTGGACTTATCCTACTACGTTCGCGTGGGATTGGGGGATGGGGAACAACAACACTAGTAGCGGCGCGCAAGGCAATAACAACACTGCCCAAGGTAGTTGATTGGCTGGCGCGCTCCACAAGTGAGATGGATACTTTTGTATATAGCAACGCATATAATGGGAAGATAGTTCAGGGGAGCAAGGATAAGAGAAAGATGGACACGGGCGTAGTTACCCGATTGGGCGCTGCGGGGAGACGAAATCTCGGAAGCCTGTCAGCGCGAGGGCGAGCAAGTTGTGCGCTGGCGTTTGTGCATCCGTCGTCGCACACTTAATTTCCTTGCCACAAGTTCCGCAACACGGAAAAGCGTCACTTGCGGGCAATCAATCGTGACCACAAAGAACCCGCAGACGCAAACAATGAACAATATCCAATAAAAACCTATCGTAGTTGCGGAATCCCTTCGCTCGACGGACTACCGGCTAAGCGTCCGGCTGCAGCGGCGCTCGGGAGCGGCCAGTCACGGGCGCGCGCGCTGATTGGCCAAAATCCGACGACGGGAAAAAGTCGCCTCGCTCACTGGCCAATTAAAGTCTTCCAAGGTTAGGGCTCAGGGCCACAGCCTGCGCGGCGCTTTTGTCCGCCCTTTTCTAGAGCCGGTCCGCCCCTTCTTTTTCTTCTCTTTTTCTTCTCCTTCGTCCGCCTTTCGTTGCTCTCCAAGACCCTTCGTCCTCAATCGCAATGGCTAACGACTCGCATGTAAGTGCTTCAATTGTTTGTATATTTTGCTTCTCTGCGCTCGGTTTTTCTTGTTGGCGCTCAATTGGGTGATTTGGAGGAGATTAAGGGGGGGTGCGAGATACGACCGTGTCTTGCATTCTCGTAGGAGCGTTTCAGCTTTTTTGACACCTTCGTCTGTATGATGATTGGAATTATCTGTTTAATTGGAACAAGCTGCTTTCAATGAAATAAATATTTTTCTTTTTTTCTTCTCCTTCAATCAATTGAGCTCTCAATTGAGCTGTTATCAACGGTGATCGGCTATCAGAGAGTGCTTGGCAGAAATTATGGTACTCTGAATCTTCACTAACAGTTTTTTTTAGTTCCTCATCGACTTTTTGAGTACGCGTTTTTTATAATTTTTTTTCAATATTAGAAAAGAAAAGTACTAACAATTTCTAGTGGGCGGTGTTTCCGCCGCCGTCTCTAAGACTGCTGCCGCTCCTATCGAGCGTGTCAAGCTTCTCATCCAGAACCAGGATGAGATGATCAAGCAGGGTCGTCTCTCTCAGCGATACACCGGTATCGTTGACTGCTTCAAGCGTACTGCCGCTGATGAGGGCGTTGTCTCCCTCTGGAGAGGTAACACCGCTAACGTCATCCGTTACTTCCCTACCCAGGCTCTTAACTTTGCCTTCCGTGACCGTTTCAAAGCCATGTTCGGTTTCAAGAAGGACAAGGATGGATACTGGAAGTGGTTCGCCGGTAACTTGGCTTCAGGTGGTGCTGCTGGTGCCACTTCTCTTCTCTTCGTCTACTCCCTTGACTACGCCCGTACCCGTCTTGCCAACGACGCTAAGTCCTCGGCCAAGGGTGGTGAGCGTCAGTTCAACGGTCTCGTCGACGTCTACAAGAAAACTCTTGCTTCTGATGGTATTGCCGGTCTCTACCGTGGTTTCGGTCCTTCCGTTGTCGGTATCGTTGTCTACCGTGGTTTGTACTTCGGTCTCTACGACTCTATCAAGCCTGTTCTCCTCGTTGGCTCTTTGGAGGGCAACTTCTTGGCCTCTTTCTTGCTCGGATGGACTGTTACCACCGCTGCCGGTATCGCTGCCTACCCTCTTGACACCATCCGTCGTCGTATGATGATGACTTCTGGCCAGGCCGTCAAGTACAAGTCTTCTTTCGATGCTTTCACCCAGATTGTTGCTACCAACGGTGTTGGCTCTCTCTTCAAGGGTGCCGGTGCTAACATTCTCCGTGGTGTTGCCGGTGCTGGTGTTATCTCCATCTACGATCAGCTCCAGCTTATCCTCTTTGGAAAGAAGTATTCTGGTGGTTCCGGTTAAATGTACTCAATATGTATATTAACTAGTACTTGCTTGAGTTTTTTTGTTCTATAGTTGATCAATGATACAAAATAATACCTATAACTGTAATTGTTTGTAGAGTAGTGTAGTCGTGATCTCAGATCATTTTTTTATGTGAAACATGGCCATAGTTTTGATATGTAGTCACGTGAATATCAGCGTACTTGTGTTTACGGTTTTCCCGTAATGCTTATTTACTATCCATGACGATTTCTTACTCTGTGAGCGCAAATGGAGAACATGAGCGCCGGCGATGTGCCGTCCGCTCCACGCTTTTGGAAAAGGCTGTGCTTTTATTTCACAGGTCCTGTTTTCAAAATCAAGCTGGAAATGAATTTTAGCATCATCTCATGTTTCTTCCTCCTAATTACGGCGTATTGCTTTATATGTCTGGCGCGCCATGTTGTGAAAGTGTCAAGACTCAAAAGAAACGATCTGGGTATTTGTCAATAATATGTCAATTGCTTATTACTAATGTCATGAAAATGTATATAGAGATTCGAGCGCAACGAATGACTCGAATATCAACTATTAAAGAGTTTTCTACCCGCTTTTTGAAGATTGCAATGCAGCAAGACATATTTTCTACGTTCAAAAATTCTGGATCTGTCACGGATTGGATCAATTCACTAACAACTGAACGAGTGTCTGTATACGTTGAAGATATTGAAAAAAGAATAATCCAGCCAATTATAGAAATGAAGAGAATGTTTTATGATGATTTAACCACGATATTGTTTCATGAAATACAAAAAAAGAAAGAGATTGTTGACGAACTTACCAGATGTAAAGACTTTGTTACTTTTATGATGCGCTATCAGCGTCTCAAAGCTACAGGTTTAGTAACAGCTTTACAGGAATCAGTGCAAGAGCAATGTGACATAACAGAGCTGTTTGCCGGAACAAGACTAACCAAAGTTCCAAATGTGGTGGATTCTGTTCTTGCTGAAAAAGTTGACGACACTATCCAAGATTTAATCACTACAGTTTCTGATTCAGTCGAAGTCGCTATCATGGATTCGGTTATTGATATAATGATGGATACCGAGACTTTATTTACAGAAAGACATTCTGGACAAATTTCAAGAGACCATGTCCGGAATACACAACAACTCAGCGCCCAAGGCGTCGGATAAACGGCAAATTCCACCAAGATTAGGAGCTTTGTCTACTAACGATGCAAGAACAATCATATGACCTTTCGTTGTACGTACTGGACGAGGTGTCGAAATACGGGTGTTTGATTTTGTCTGTATAGCTGTCGTAGTAGCTGAACGTTCTGTTTTGGTTTCAGTAGGCGCAACTGATGGCCGTGATAGCTTAGCAGATAATTTTGTAGAGGTTTGCGACGTTTCTAACGAATATCGCAAAGGAAGCACTGGTACTCTCATATTATCAGTCGGAAATGTACTCATTGTAAACATTGAGGCAGTCAATTCTTGACGAGGTAAATTGATCTGATTATTCACAGTCGAAGAAGTTAAACCACAAATCGACAAAATGTTGTAATCTGAAGTAATATCCCACAAGACGTCTTCACCATAACTAAATGTTCCAAAAGTTGGGCTGACCAGTACGTGCTTTTCTAAAGTTAGAATTGCCGTTTTCATGCCTTCCGGGAATGATGAAGAATTCATGAGCGGTTTCATGCCCATTAGCAGTGAAGTTGCGCTGTGTCGGATAACCGCCTTGTTACTTGTCGCAAAAGCAATTAGCAATGGACACAATTGATTCTCTAATTCAGTAAATGCATCGCAGCTGTTGTCTGTAAAACTCTTACGAGCTAAAAGTACTGCAACTGTGAGAATACTTGCTAAATAGCGAGGCTTATCTTCAGGTGAATTCAACGACTTCCAAATAGCAACATCAATCATTTCTTTGTCTTTGCTAGTGTAAAGTAGCCTAGATAGAATCCACTCTAAAGAGGTTCTTACGCGCGGGCTAAACTCAAGCTTCAACACATGTAGGATTCGATTTATGTAGTCGACCCTCGAAGATTCTGTAATGAAATCTGATACTAATAGAAACAGTTCTGCTAAGCAAACACGATGAACTTCAGACGCCGCTTCGCCTATTGTTGGTTCAAAAAGCGACGGTTGTGATTCCATAATGGCAGTTAGCACAAACTGCATAAATTCCTTGGAAACAGCGTTGTGTCCAAGTATAATGGCTGTATGCGATTTCCCCAAAGGTTCAGGTATCAACTTGATATTTGCAAGTCCATCATCTAGACAGACTTGCACAGCTGGCTCATCAATAACAAACAAATTATCACGATTCTGTTGGAAACAGTACAAGTCAACGAGAGCATCGGCAATCCATTGATTCTCATTAAATTCATTTGGGGATTTATTCAAAAATTGGTGGAAGCAACGTCCTAGAGTAGGAAGGAAAAGTCTTCTCGCATAACCCATGTGAACTACTTCATGAGAAATCCGAGCTAAACGGGACCTAAGTTCATCATTTTTCGCAGAGTATGTCAGAAATTCAGGGTCAAACAAAAGTTTAATGATAACAACACCAACTGATTGTTGTTGCGCAGTCAAATTTCCATCAACAGCATTATCCCAAATTTCAAGTGCGATTTCAATCACATCAGCATAAGACTGTGGATCAATAGACCACAGAGTGTCTTTGATGAAGTTTGAATAAATAAGCAAATAGTCTGCGGTATGATAAGTATCCAAGCTCTTTTTGATAGACAAAACGACAGACAGGATTTCATAATTTCTCTCGTTTCGAAGACTTATAATACATAAAGCAAATACTTGCTTACAGAGCTCATAAAACTCACGCGACGATGCACGGCTATATACTGTTAGTAGAAAGAAACCCACAAAAATAAAAAGAGCTTACTTTCTATGAACGTCAGATTGTGAAACTGAGCCATAGTCATGCAAGATGGATGCAAGTTTTCGTATAAATTTTGAAGATAAGAGTTGTGCCGCAGATCGATCAACATTTGATAACGTAGCCGCAGTCTTTAGTAATAGTGACAGACCATCTGCACTATCAAGTACCGAATAGTTTTCAATTTGATTTACCAGTTCCTGACAAAGACTAGATGCCAAAGTTTGGATTTCCCTATCATTTGTATAATAATAAATATCATTGAGATATGTGATCAATGCATGAATATCCGACTTGGAACTTTCAGAAAGTGCAACAAGCAAATTTTTAGCTAATTTTAATCGCTTCAAGTCGTATGATTCAGTTAAAGCGCGTGTGTCTGTTTCGTTGCATGCAAATGTCAACAATGAACAGAAACAACACTTTTTCTGCAGAGAAGCACCATCATCCTCGAGCACTTTAATCAAATTCAAAGGAGCAGTATTGGTAAGTGACCAGAAAATTCTGCAGTACTGTTTGATGTCGTCATTCGCATCGTTTAGTGTGTCTTGAGAAGATAATTGCAAAAGTGTGGCTTCCACCAGACGACTAAACGAGTCTATTTGATCGTGCAGCTTCAGCCACTCAATAATATTTGACACAGCATCATTGGAACTGTCGTAACTGCTAAGTGTATTATCAACGTACGTTTTAGTCGACACCAGCTTTGCGCTTAAGTTTAATCGGATTCTGCTAACGTACTGAGCAACGACTTTTTTCAGTGTGAAATTATCGTATTTCAACTGCAAAAATTTGCACAATCGTACATCGACTTTGGTCTCAAGAATTTCAACCATACTGTGTGCGCTTTCCTTGTTCACTATCAACAACAAAATGCCACGTAAAATATATATATAAAGCGCTTCAAATCTCCTCTTATTCTCATCTGCAACAATGAAATCTAATAAGCAGCAAACGACAGAAGTAGAGTATCCTGAAGCAATTATTATGCGTGAGACAAATGTGCTAATTAATTCACCATGTGCACAGTAAAAAGTTTGATCGTTAGTAATATTGACAGTAAAGAACGAAGTTTGACCAATAAATTCCAAAAGAATAGTCGCAAGCTCTTCAATAGAGCCTTTAAATACAGTGAGCTGAGAAGTGGATAAACTTAATAAGAACTTTGCTATCTCAACTCTAACTGAAGCTAAAGATGACGCTAGACAAATTTTTATTAAGCACATCGGCCATAATACAGGAATAAGCGGCTCGGTACTGTTTTTAGGTGTTGAAATGATTTGCGTCAAATCTGAAAGCGAACCTTGAAGTTGGTGCAAAGACGCATCAACACCAACAATCTTAGCAAGTGTAAAAAACTTTGACCAAGTCTGGAGCAATCGACTTTTATTCGTCAAAGAGAAAGTCAAGATGCTTATATAATATTATTAGTTTCCGTTGGTAGCTAGAAAGTTGCAACTTACTCGGGAATATTAATGTCTTCACTAATGAGATACACACTTTTCTCCAAAACGTACAGACTTAGTTTCTTTTGCTCTGGGAACCCTTCTACCAAATGTTGCGCCAAATCAGACCAATATGACGCTCTCTGAAAGAGCTGACTACATCGGTTCGAAGTAACAAACTGATCTAACTCCACAGCAGCAGTAAGAAAATACAGAGCAGGTGTCGTAAATATACGCAAATGTAATAATATCCCGTCCAATAGAGTCGAAGATTGCGTGTGGCACAGCAGTGTACTCAGTATTTGAGGAGATAACGCTAATTTACTGGCTTTAGCCGCAACTTTTTTATTGTCTATAAACTGAAATCCGTAGAGCATTGTTGAGATATTCAGTAGCTCAGTAGTGTCTAAATCAACAACATCTTTCTGGTTAAAGATTTGATCTAAGAAAGTGAAGATGGAGTCAAGTTGATATGACTCTTCTGAGAGCTTTGATTCATCGAACGATATATTTGACAATAGTTCCTCAACGTAACTCTTTGAATCCTTTGCAAAATGTAAATCATCAGTTTCTAAAGCTTGCAAGCAAGTTCTTGCTATGCTGTAAAGAACTGTTGTGCAGTACTCGAGTGATTGAATGCGAATAGAAGGCACTTCTCGTGCAATTAATGAAATAGCGGCTAGTTTTTCAACATCATTTTCGCACGCAAAATCATTCGAAAAGCTGCGTAAATTGGTAATCACAAATTCAATTTCATCGTTATCCGTAAATGTACCAGTCTGTTTTCCTTTCTCTGAAGCTGCCTTCAATAAAAGTAGTAGACTTCTAGTAGTTCCTTGTAGGTTTCCTGTTGATACAGTAAAAAGACTTTTGCTTAATTGTGTCGCCAAATCAATACATTGTCTGTCTGAAAGAATCGAGGTAACCATCGACAGTAGGTTCAAATCTGAATTCATATTGCAACTAAACACCTTCAACACTTATGGTCGTATATTTGTGAAGTATACAGTAACCCAATCAAATACTATTTGTAGTTTCGCAAACAGTAACTAGTTCATATAATCCAAATCTTCGAATATTAAGCTCATGCTTTGCTTCCACGTTCATAAAAACTCTCTTTTGCGGTTTCCTAAATTTTTTTAGGACCAACCAATTTAAAGTTTAGACGTCGAAGAGATGAGCTTGCATTGAGTAGTGAAGTTCACGCTAATTTACCTCTTATTTTTTCTTTTTCTACGTTTGTTCTGTAAAACAACGCAGTAAGATTTGAGTTGTATGTTAAACTAATTTAGTATAAAATTTAGCGTGTTATTCATTTATTTATTTGTATAATAATTTTTCAATTACATAGCCAATCATGCGAAGCTTAAATCAAAATTGCGAAATAAACAAAAAAACGATCATTGAAAACCAACTGAAAGAACTCTTTTTAAATTTACATCTACGTACTCAAATTCGTTTAACGCCATTTTGTAGCAACTATTCTTTTTGTTTCTTAAAAAAAGGGAGATGATAAATTATATTGCGTAATAATCTTAATATAGCATATGAATTATGCCAATCGATCTCTTAAATGAAAACGCGCACACGCACACGCACATACACAAAGATAAAGAAAAAAGCTAAAAAAATCCTCGCACATGTGAACAAACTACAGAAACCAGACTAATTGCGTTAAAAATTGATAGATACGCGTCAAAGTTAAAGAGCCACAAAAGAAACGAAAAAAAACACATAGGGAGATGTAGTAAGATGTCACAAGTACTCAAAAGAAAAAATTGGGACAAGCAGAACATGAAAATGAACATAAACATGAACAAAAACTAGCCTTGCTTGAAAATGCGGCCAGACGAGAAAGTGTCGCATCAATACTCGACAGAGAAAAAGACAAAAAAAAAAAAAAAAATAGGAGACAAGATTACTTGAATGAACTTCAAGCAATCAGAAAGTATAAAAAAAAAACACTCAAACTTTTTTCAAAGATGAAGAGACACTACTTCCAATATACTGAGTGTCATCTTCCACTGATATGGATATTCAAAAAAGGAAAAAATAATTATATCCAAAGATATCACAATCTCAACAATCAAATAAAAAAACAAAAGAAATTATTGAAAATAAACTAACTTTTTATTGCCACAAACCACGTATCAACAATCATAAATTGCCAATAACGTCAAAAAAGAAAAAACCCAAGGAAAAAGGGAAAAAAACATTATCCGTAAGATAAGAAAGAACCACATTTACCAACACCACCTCCAAAATCC
Source organism: Myxozyma neglecta (assembly GCA_030570675.1). Lineage (NCBI taxonomy): Eukaryota > Fungi > Ascomycota > Lipomycetes > Lipomycetales > Lipomycetaceae > Myxozyma > Myxozyma neglecta. The sequence continues at coordinate 1,843 of JAJLWK010000031.1, read as the reverse complement.
CTCACTAAAAAAACCGTTAAACCTCAGCACGCCGCAGCAGCAGGGCCACTCCACAACATCGACACAGGTGCAGGCGCAGGGCCAGAACCAGGACCAGCATTATACGCACTATTCCACGCAACAGAGGGAATAGTAGGTTCAAAAACGCAGTAATGACATGTACAATGTTGCGCCATATGCGATGATTGCATAGGATGGTGAATCAATGACGGTGCTTGACGGGGCTTTACTTGATGATGATGTTGTTGTTGTTGTTGTTGCTGTTGCTGAGGGATAGGAAGTGAGAAAGACGACATAGGAGCTTGGAATTGAGTAGAAAGATGAGGTTGAGCAAGAGACGAGGGTTGAGGTAATGGCAAAGGTAAAGGAAGAGGTAACGGTAGAGAGAAATGAGGTAGGGAAGGGGGTGGCGTACAATAAGAATTCTGTTGATAAGAATTATATTGTGATGAATGAGCCGGTTGAGAAATGCGCGATGAATATTGAGTAGGTTCAAACTCAAACGGATGTAGGGATGATGATTGCTGGCGAGTGTACTTCGAGTCAGACCATGGACTCACTGGCGGCGATGTGAAATCTAACCAATGGTCATGCCACTTATTCCACAATATCAAATCAGCGTCTGAAATATTAAGATCCCAGTTAACCAACTTCAGCCAGGCAGATTCCACGGTAGTAAGATCTTTAATAGGTAGTCCAGTAACTTCACCCCATGACTTGTTGGTGAAAGTATTGTCGTCATTAAACTTATTCGCGAGTATAAGAGCGACGATCAAAAGATGATACTGTGCAAAGTTATCAGCAGAGGATGGCATTTGTATATCACACCGCTTAGAAAGATATACAAGAGCTAGGATGACAGTAGATCTGGGAAGACGAGTAGATGTTAAAAGTTGCAGAATGAACTTAACAAGAGCACGAGACGGTCCAACTTTGATAGCCATAATACGGGTGGACATGGTACAAAGAAATTCAGCCATGACGTCAATGTCGTAGTCTAATTTAGAGGACACACCGCCTACACTGGATGATGACATAGAGTCATTTGCTTTCGTATCAGAGATAGGATCAAAAGGCTGAGAAGTCTGACGTCTAGAAGTTGATTTGACGGAAGATTTCTTCATAGACCAACGTGGGTCGTCTGAAAGTGGCAGCGGCATTCGGGGCGGTTGCATCCAGAGCTGAGATCCCAGGTATGACGGAGTAGAGTCAGGTATATCGATCAAATGCTTCCGGTAAACCGGCCATGCAGTTGACACAGATGAGATAGATGAAGTAGACGAAGCAGATGAAGAAACAGGAGGAGGAAGAGTAGACTCTGGAACATAAGGTGGGAACATAGGGTTCGGATTGATGTTGCGGGAAAGATAGGGAAGACGACGATGATGATGAGAAACGTGAAGGAGATAATCTGCCGCAGCAGCGGAGGAGTGGCCTCCAAGAGAGAATTCAGCGACCATTTCGAAAAGAAATACTGCAACATATTAGTAAAAAAAGTGTATTGGAAATTATCACGAATACGCACCGGCAAAATTTTCGGGAGGATGGAACCCACGCCGACACCCAAAAACGACCGACGACCAAAACGTGCGTCAAGAACCGTTCAGAACTGTAGACGCAAATCCATAAACAGAAGTTCTTCTTTATGTCGATGTGAAGGTACGAGAGGAAAGAGAGGTGAAGAGGGATGGTAGAGACAAGGGCGGGAAAAGGCTTTGTTCAGTGAAGAAGAGCCGATATACGCCGTCCAAGTGCACGCAAAAACATATATCAAATTATATACAGATGATATATATGCAAAATACGCACAAAAACCCAAAAACAAACAAAAAAACAAACAGAG